>APFE031160958.1:0-72525 GCA_000404065.3 Pinus taeda
CTTGTTGGACAGTAAGTAAATAACTATGGAGATCAAGTCATCAGTCAATCGATGTGAACTGTGGTGTAGTTACTGGAGTTGGAAAGATATTTGACTAATGTAGTCAAGTCTGGTCTCGTGCTAGCTGAATAAGCTATGTAATCTCCTCATATAATCGAATATTGAGACTTTACCTTTTGTTTATATGTATTTATGTTTAAATTTGAAGCCACACTATGACTTAAGGAAAGTTTTTGACCTATATAACTTTAGGATGATTTTCGGGTTCAACTGAGTTCCAAAAAATATCAATGCAAGAGGGAAGAAATAAAAGAAGCAAGAGAATACGTTGAGGATGCAATTATCACTCTAAAAATTGTTTACAGTTTCTATGGTGAAATGATATATACACAATTTTTTGTGATGGTATGGTTCATATAGGCAAAAGACACAGTTTCATCTCGTTCTACCGCTTGTACTCTCTGAGAATGACCATTTTTCTTGTAAATTCTACACAACGCCCAATCATCAAGCCGGAGAACAGAAGTGCCATCAAAATCAACAATACCAATTTTAGTTGAATGAATCAATTCCTATTCCTAAATAATCAAAACACAAGAACTGTGAAAGGAAAATCATTCATATTGATCAATATTCAAGAATACATCACTTTGTAGGGTGTGTTATTTGTATTTACACAATTGATTTTTTTATTCAATCAACTATGCTATTCTCTGTGCTTTTTGTTGGGTTCCTTCATCACCACCAATCATTGGGAAATTCATTTCCCCTCTTGAAGCAATGAAACAAAGTAGCCAATTCCCAATTGACTCAACTACCACCACAAAAGGAGCTAGCAATCCTGATATACAAATCAAAACCAGTCATCCTATCAACAATCCATGTAGTTCTAATCTATAGCTTTGATAACCCAAACTCAAAATATTTTTATCCATATGCACAATAAATTTTCACATTAATAAATGTCTGGATCTCTTCTAAGATCTTTAACAGATCTGATACAGAGGTAAACCAGATTTTTCATACTATGACAAGCAATATTAAAGTAAGTCTTGGAGTCTCTCTATGTAATGATCTCCGCTTATTTGTAGAGTTTGAAAGCTGTATGAGCATCGACTGCACTGAAGGGATCATCCAATAGATAAATGTCAGCATCATTATATACTGCTCTAGCCCACTGAATCCTCTGTTTTTGTCCTCTACTCATATTCAATCCTCTCTCCCTAATCTCCGTCATATCTCCATGAGCAAAACTCTCTATATCCTTGTCTAAGGCACAAGCTTTTATTGCCTTCTTGTATTGAATTTTGACCATTGGTTTCCCATAGAGTATGTTATCTCTGACAGTACCACTCTGAATCCAAGTTGTTTGTGCCACGTAGGCAACATTGCCATATACTTCAACCTGCACGTAGTCCAATCAAATAGTTTATGGAACAATTTATGTACATAGAATGCAAAAAAGCTTCATCTACAATCTTGTTGAACTATGAAATGGTTACTTTTGCTCAAAAAGAGTAGTTAATGTTCAACTTACATCTCTTGGAATTTTTAGGATTTCTCCAAGAATTGTATATAGCAGAGCAGATTTAGCCACAAATTGCTACCTTTTCTCCAGTTTTAATGAGCAAATGATGTGACTTTGACTTTTGGACAGTGGATTGGGATCATCAATGGCAAGTTAATCTATTGAATTTGACTAATGTATCATTGTACTTATAGATTTCTCTCTCTGAACATTTGATATTATCAAGAAGAAAAGATCTGTGGCTTTTCCACCTTGTGGGCTTTTGCCCTGGCTTTAAGCCTTTGAACTTTGATGTTCTTTCATTAGTTACTGTCATATGATAATGGTTAATGTGATTTCTAATGAATTAATGGAATTAATAATGAGCCAATGGATTAATGAAGTCACTAACCTAAGCAAAGAACATGTTAACTCAAAAATTAACTGTAGTTCATTTATGGCGTTTGCCTATAAGAAGACATTTAACAAGTTCTTGGCTTCCCACTCAATAACTGAATTATAACATGAGGCAGAAATTGTTTCAGCTATGAAATGTGAATGTTGTGTGATCTTGCATGGTCATGCCCTTACTTCAAGCTTCAAACTAGATCCATAGACATTGTCTCCTAATACTTTGATAGCAATACTAGTCTTTTTGGTATGTGTTGTATTGGCATTTCATTCTGCTACTCAGTCTGTCAAAAGAACTAAATAATAAGACATCATCCATTGTTTTCCTTTCCTCGAGGAAAGAGAGGTAACTATAAAAAATGTGATGGATGATTGCAATACCCACCAAAGATGCTAGCAACCATTTTTCAAGCAATTCCAGAAATACTAATTCAAATTCTATTATGAAAGGAAGGAGTTATGGTAGCTTTCACAATAATCTTGCAGTTCTACTTGAACTTACCATGCTTTCTTAATTGTACTCCATTATTGAATAGTGTTAAGAATTAGCTGACCTCATCTTTGATACTATTAGCCAACCTATTTAAATGAATTATACTGATAAAATTATAATGGAAATGTTTATATATTTACCCGTTAAACCTTGAAGCAAGTCTCAAAATCATTCTGTCATATAGTTTTGGGTTTCCAACAAATTACATGCTTTAAGAATTTCAATTAGGAATATAAATAGGTTTATAATATAATTTATGTATCAAATTAATATTATAAAGGTATTCATAATAAAGTTAGATATATTTTAAAATAATAATAAATAAATGAAGATAAGTTTAATCGGTTTTTTGTAATGGACATTAGCATTTTACTTGGAGTGACATTATTTCAAAGAAGAGATAATAAACTAAAGTGGAAGGGATTTGTGGCGATTAACTTATACTAAAAATAGATGGAAAATAATGTAGAGATTAAAAAGGATATTGATAAATGATATCTTATTTAAGAAAGGAATTTCCAAGCTTATAATTTTTTGATTAATTATGTTAGTTATTGATATTATTTAATTTTCATTTTATTTAAAATATTGAACTTTCATAATAGTAACTATAATGGGAGATATGTAAATATTTCAATTATAATTTAAAATTATAGTGTTAGGACATAAGGTGATAGATTTACATAGTTTTTGTTTCTTTTTCCAATTTTTTTATATTTACTCAATATCATAGTAATGAGTATGTAGATATATAAATAAAATGTTGTAATTGTAAAAATTTATAGTATTTAATGGTGATAGTTTTTGAATCATATTTTTTTATAATTTTAAAATGGAAACAAAATTTACTATTTTGAGATACAAGATAATATTTTAAAATTCAAAATCCACACTCTTACTCTAATTTTCACACTTTGAGAATTTATATTAAAATTTTAAAATGTAAACAAAATTTACAATTTTGAGAGACAAGATAATATTTGAAAATTCAAAATCCACACTCTTAGTCTAATTTTCACACTTTCTAATGTGATATTCACACTTCTGAGAATTTATATTAAAACTATGGAAATAGGTAAGATATTGATACTTGGTTAGGCTATGAGACCAAATTTAATGAAATAAATATCAAAAGTTCATGTTATGTTTTCTTCCATACTTGTAGGTTAGTCGTGATGAACTTAATTTGATTGTATTAGAGTATTTTGGAAGAGGTTAGTCGTGATGAACTTAATTTGACTGTAAATTATAGGAGTATTTTGGAAGAGTGAGGTCAATTGTTTCACCTAGTTTATGTCTATTAACCTCCAAATTATTTAATGAAATAAATATTAGAAATTGATGTTATTTTTTCTTCCATACCTATAGGTTAGTCGTGATAAACTTAATTTGATGGTAGATTATAGGCGTATTTTGGAAGAGTGAGGTCAATTATTTCACCTAATTCATGTTTATTAAGTTCCAAATTATTTAATGAAATAAATATAAGAAGTTGATGATATTTTTTCTTCCATACTTGTAGGTTAGTTGTGATACTTGTAGGTTAGTCGTGATAAACTTAATTTGATGGTACATTATAGGAGTATTTTGGAAGAGTGAAGTCAATTGTTTTACCTAGTTTATGCCTATTAAGTTCCAAATTATTTAATGAAATAAATAGTAGAAATTGTTATTTTTTCTTCCATACTTGTAAGTTAGTCATGATAAACTTAATTTTATGGTAGATAATAAGAGTATTTTGGAAGAGTGAGGACCATTGTTTCACCTAATTCATGTCTATTAAGTTCCAAATTATTTTATTTCAATTTAATGAAATAAATATAAGTTGATGTTATTTTTTTTTCTTCCATACTTGTAGGTTAGAAGTGATGAACTTAATTTGATTGTAGATTATAGAAGTATTTTGGAAGAGTGAAGTCAATTGTTTCACCGCATTCATGTCTATTAAGTTCCAAATTAAGTAATCAAATGCCCAATTACCATGTCTATTAAGTTCCAAATTAAGTAATTAAATAGCCAATTAATAATAGAAAAAATGGTATTAAGAACTAAATTACTAATTATCGTCACCTATATTCTTAATTGTAAAAGTAAATGTTCTTATTTCAAATGTATTATTTCAATCATATTTTTACTTCTGCAAATTTCTTCCTCATTTATTTATTATCTTATCTTGATTTATTTTTGTTTTTGTTTATTTAGAAATGCTAATTATATAAAAAACCATGTCTACATTTTCCTTTTAAATATTAGTGCAGCACCTAACAGGGCGAAGGGATTTCCCAAGGGATTATGTTACAAAGAAAGTGATTGACTGTTATGAGAACTTTAAATATGAAAATTCAAATTGCTTTGTTTAAGTATGAAATTCTACCTTTATGTTGTCATAAACTCGATTGTAGCATTTTCAGCTCGTTATGTATTGTTAGGTGGAATGTACGAGGGAATTGATATCCAATGTAATGCCTGCTTATTTGAGAAATTATAATAGTTAAGACATTGTATTTAGTAGCTGAAATACTGATAATAATGGCATGATGGCCCAGGTTTTTTGGGGGAAAAATAATAACGTAATTATTTGCTTATTATGTATTGTTAGGTGGAATGTACGAGGGAATTGATATCCAATGTAATGCCTGCTTATTTGAGAAATTATAATAGTTAAGACATTGTATTGAGTCGCTGAAATACTGATAATAATGGCATGATGGCCCAGGTTTTTTTGTGAGGAAAAAATAATAACGTAATTATTTGAATTTAATTGATATCCAATGTAATGCTTGCTTATTTGAGAAATGATATTTTTTGAATCATATTTTTTATAATTTTAAAATGGAAACAAAATTTACTATTTTGAGATATAAGATAATATTTTAAAATTCAAAATCCACGCTCTTAGTCTAATTTTCACACTTTGAGAATTTATATTAAAATTTTAAAATGTAAACAAAATTTACAATTTTGAGAGACAAGAAAATATTTTAAAATTCAAAATCCACACTCTTAGTCTAATTTTCACACTTTCTACTATGATATTCACACTTTTGAGAATTTATATTAAAACTATGGAAAAGAGTCTCATTTTCACACTTTCTAATGTGATATTAAAACTTTTGAGAATTTATATTAAAACTATGGAAATAGATAAGATATTGATACTTGGTTAGGCTATGAGACCAAATTTAATTAAATAAATAGCAAAAGTTCATGTTGTTTTTTCTTCCATACTTGTAGGTTAGTCGTGATGAACTTAATTTGATTGTAAATTATAGGAGTATTTTGGAAGAGTGAGGTCAATTGTTTCACCTAGTTTATGTCTATTAAACTCCAAATTATTTAATGAAATAAATATTAGAAATTGATGTTATTTTTTCTTCCATACCTATAGCTTAGTCGTGATAAACTTAATTTGATGGTAGATTATAGGAATATTTTAGAAGAGTGAAGTCAATTGTTTTACCTAGTTTATGTCTATTACGTTCCAAATTATTTAATGAAATAAATATTAGAAATTGATGTTATTTTTTCTTCCATACTTGTAAGTTAGTTTGTGACACTTGTAGGTTAGTCGTGATAAACTTAATTTGATGGTAGATTATAGGAGTATTTTAGAAGAGTGAAGTCAATTGTTTTACCTAGTTTATGTCTATTACGTTCCAAATTATTTAATGAAATAAATATTAGAAATTGATGTTATTTTTTTTTTTCTTCCATACTTGTAGGTTAGAAGTGATGAACTTAATTTGATTGTAGATTATAGAACTATTTTGGAAGTGTGAAGTCAATTGTTTCACCTCATTCATGTCTTTTAAGTTCCAAATTTATTTTATTTCAATTTAATGAAATAAATAAAAGTTGATGTTATTTTTTTTTTTCTTCCATACTTGTAGGTTAGAAGTGATGAACTTAATTTGATTGTAGATTATAGAACTATTTTGGAAGTGTGAAGTCAATTGTTTCACCTCATTCATGTCTTTTAAGTTCCAAATTAAGTAATCAAATGGCCAATTACCATGTCTATTAAGTTCCAAATTAAGTAATTAAATAGCCAATTAATAATAGAAAAAATGGTATTAAGAACTAAAATACTAATTATCATCACCTATATTCTTAATTGTGAAAGTAAATGTTCTTATTTCAAATGTATTATTTCAATCATATTTTTACTTATGCAAATTTCTTCCTCATTTATTTATTATCTTATCTTGATTTATTTTTGTTTTTGTTTATTTAGAAATGCTAATTATATAAAAAACCATGTCTACATTTTACTTTTAAATATTAGTGCAACACCTAACAAGGCTTAGGGATTTCCCAAGGGATTATGTTACAAAGAAAGTGATTGAATGTTATGAGAACTTTAAATATGGAAATTGAAATTTCTTTGTTTAAGTATGAAATTCTACCTTTATGTTGTCATAAACTCGATTGTAGCATTTTCAGCTCATTATGTATTGTTAGGTGGAATGTACGAGGGAATTGATATCCAATGTAATGCCTGCTTATTTGAGAAATTATAATAGTTAAGATATTGTATTTAGTAGCTGAAATATTGATAATAATGGCATGATGGCACAGTTTGTTTTGGGGAAAAAATAATAACATAATTATTTGCTCATTATGTATTGTTAGGTGGAATGTACGAGGGAATTGATATCCAATGTAATGCCTACTTATTTTAGAAATTATAATAGTTAAGACATTGTATTGAGTCGTTGAAATACTGATAATAATGGCATGATGGCCCAGGGTTTTTTGTGGGGAAAAAATAATAACGTAATTATTTGAATTTAATTGATATCCAATGTAATGCCTACTTATTTGAGAAATAATAGTTAAGACATTGTATTTAGTAGCTGAAATACTGAAAATAATGGCATGATGGCCTAGGTTTTTTTCTGGGGAAAAAATAATAACGTAATTATTTGAATTTGAAAAAATAATAACGTAATTATTTGACATTGTATTTAGTAGCTGAAATACTGATAATAATGGCATGATGGCCCAGGTTTTTTTGTGGGGAAAAAATAATAACGTAATTATTTGAATTTGAAATAATTAATGATGGTATTGGAAGAAATTATCTTGAAAGAACAAAGGAAAGAACAAAGGAAAAAATAATAATGTAATTATTTGAATTTGAAAAAATAATAACGTAATTATTTGAATTCGAAATAATTAACAATGGTATTGGAAGAAATTATCTGGAAAGAACAATGGAAAGAACAAAGGAAAAGAATGAGATCATGATCCTAATCCATAATCTAGGATAGATAGGATAGATAGATTAGATAAACGAAAAAAATATAATAATAATAATAATATTTATCTTTCCCAAATCACTAAAAAACCCTTTAGAGTGAAATCACCTGATTTCTTGATTTCCAAGATAAGCCTGAGAAAAAATTTGGAAATATTAGATAAATAATAATATTTATCTTTCCCAAATCACTAAAAAAACCCTTTCGAGTGAAATAACCTGATTTCTGAGATAAGTAGAGAAAAATTTGGAAATATGACTCAATGCAGGGGAACGACAGAAACTCAAATGGTTGAAAAAGAGGGGAACGACAGACACTCAAATGGGTGAAAAAGCCGTAGTGTTCCCCCACTCAGATAGTGAAAAATCACCGTAGTGGAAAAGGACAGGATTTAAAGGATGAAAATGAATCCCTTTCAAGAAAAGAAAAAAGGAAAAGCATAGCCTATGGGTATTGGCAGAACCCAAAAAAAAATATTTCTAAGAAAAGAAAAAAAGGAAAACCATAGCATATGGGTATTGGCAGAACCCAAAAAAGCATAACATATGGGTATTGGCAGAACCCAAAAAAATGAGACGTCCTTATAGAAAGTATGATGGGAAGTGAGGCATAAATATGCCTTCACCAAGACTGCAGAGGTTGTTGATTCTCGGAGAAAATAGATCTCAGTTCATGGTTGGGTGCAGAGGTTGTTGATTCTCAGAGAAAATAGATCTCAGTTCAAGGTTGGGTGGCAAGTTGTTCTTTCCATGCTAATTTGGTTGCTGGCAATCCAAACTTCTAGTAAAAAAATATTTGTTTCCTTGTGAACTTTTCTATTGTAAGGTAGTTGATGTAATTATTGTCTCCTCAATTTTCTAACCTTCAATATCCTTAAATTCATTCACTGTGAATAGCGAATTAAGGAAATATAAATGCAATTAGACTAGCGGAGTTATAAGAGATTATACACGCCTGTGGCTTAAGTTATTATATGTTCTTTTTCTTTACAAAAATACAGTTACAGAGGCACTGGAGTCTCTTTGTATGGATGTGATGTGGATTTGACTTTGAGCTGAGATAGTTATTAACCATGTAATGATTGATTTGAACAGTTGATCGATATGCAACTCCAGTGACCGAAACTTGTGTTAAGACATGCATTATACGTTAGAAGTAGATGAGAAAATCAACGGGATGATAAAATATATGCTCTAATGCATGTAAACCTATTATGATTTATTATGATTAGGAGAATTTTGGATAAAAAATGTTTTACTTAAATGATTAAATTGTTTAAGAGAAATCTGTGATAGTAGTGCAGCACCTAAAAGGTTGGAGTTAGTGGAATTTGGGAAAATTGCATTTACAGTAGAACTTGGTAAATGTATGAAAAATTCCAAGCGGGTCAAAACCATTATAGTGAATACGATGAAGAAGTTAATAGTTAACTTCCACCTGACTAGAACACCCCAGTGAGGGATGGGAAAGGAGTATCTCAGAAGCGTTTCGCAGGTAAACCCAAGCTAAGTCTTGCATGTCACTTCCCAAAATTGGAATGGAAAGGAGGAAATCAAATATGGTACTTTCATTGTGAGGACATAAAATACAACTATATAAATCAAATTTAACCACATAATGAATAAATGAATCTATCAACAACAATTGAATTCCCAGGTAAGAAACCACTCTGAAATTCTGAGTATGCATGGAATCCCCAGAAAACAAAATAAACATGCAAGAAAACTTTGTGATAGAGGCAACGTATACTGAATGAGTAGGATTAAGTCCCTTTTTACAATTATACATATTTCATTCATTAATTCTAGGAGACACCAAGGCAGTTATTTACCTCAAAAGACTGAGATGTAACATCACATGTATAGAATTTCCAGAAGGACAAAGTATATACATATATTCTGAATAAATACATAAATTATAAAAGAGAATTCAGATGGTAAACAAACCTCATGCATCGATCAGGCAAACTACTATATGGGTTGCTGAGCTGTGACACTTCCACCTAGGTTAAGAAATTAAAGAAAACTGAGAAAAACTGTAAATATTAAGCATAACTTAATCTGATTTGAATTCTCTTACACGTTGATTGGAACCAAGCATGCGAAGACAGTGCAGAAAAATAATTCTCTGATCAATTATTCAACAGGAAATTATGATAACCTACAAGCCAAAAGTATAATGAGATCGACTGAACTATGTCGATGAAACATTAGTATCGGACATTTAATTATAAATGAAACTATTAAGTATTTTTTATTTATAAATGAAACTATTAAAAACAGTACTTAAGAGATAAAGTATGTTGGAAATATTCTACCATAACCACAGCACCATCCAGGCCATTAACAATGAAACAAACAGTCCAGTATATTAACATTCTAGCAAAGGAAGGGGAAAACCCCAATAAGTTACAATCGAAAACATCATTGGTTTAAACTCAAAGGAACACACTTCAAGAATATGGAATTTCAAAGTAACTATAAACAATGATCAATGGGCGAACCCCTGATGTAGATTTAAGCAACAAAACTACAAAAGAGTAGCATAGCGCCTTGCAAATGAACGTTGGGGCGAAAACCCATCAGTCATTCTCAATGTGGAAAAACGAAATTGATACAGGACCAAACCCTTTTACATTCAAATTTCGAGGGATACACCCATTATATAATTCAGAATTCAATTAAGGGTTGCATAGGTTTTCGACACGCCCATGGAAGGCTGTAAATGTGAATGTGCACTGGTAATGAAATACTCATAAGAGGAGGTTCAAAAGAAAAGACCAACCTGAAGAAATGTCGAGCTTTAGATTAGTCTGTTGGACATTAAAATAAACACCGTGATTACAGGGAAAAACCTTGGAGAATACCTGCAGGGCATACCAAGCAAAAGGGAGGTAAGTTAGCGAAATCAAGAGCCGAATTAAAGAAACAACAGTTAGGTATCATGAGTACTATAATAGCCAATAAATCAAAATAAAACCACCTTACCTTTTATGAAAATGGAACTATTATGCACTGGCATTGTAGGAACCTGGTCAGCGAATTAGGCAAGCAAAGTAACGCAACGAGGAACAGTAGAATAGGAAACTGGAGATTTCTGAAATATGGAGATAACCTAGAACAAAAAAACCACCATAGTTTCTTGAAGGAGGAGGGAAAGTTCTCCTTCTATATGTCTATCTGCCCCTCCAGCAAAATCTCCCCTAACCCCTGTAACGAGAAAGATTTCTCAGTAAGCGTAGCCAAAGAATCATTTCTTAATGGAAAACGAGCATGGGGATAAATAAACGATATAGATTCACCTGAACATACGAAGAACCTCGAGCCCAGGCGAGATGGATTACTGGCTCCACATCCATTGAGATAAAGCCCTCACAGTGCGAGGGTATCAACTCTAACAGGGTGGCCATGGAATTTCCCCAGATTCCCAGCAACCTCCTCCATTGCCGAAGCATACGAAGCCAAGGGTTCGGCATACACAATATGGACCCAAAAATCGAGAAACAAATGAAGAATGCTGAGCGGGTCAAAGAACAAAACTTTGAAAGGTGAAGTTAGGATTTGAAAGGCTGGAGTAATCACCATTGATTGAAAACCCCAAAATCCCAGTCGTTAGAGCCCAATCAGATAGATAAGGGACAAGGTCGCTTACATCCCACCTAGCGAGTACAAGATCACATGGCTGAAGTGGCGTGGTGCACCCTGGATGGGGAAGGGTGAGGTGGGTTACATAGCTGTTGTAAGGAGAACGGTGGTGAAAAGTAATGACCCTGGCATGCATGAGATTTGTGCCAAGGAGTTAATGCAGTGTAGGCTGATGGCAAGTGCGCATAATCGATAAGACAGAGGAGGATGATATTCTGCGAGGCGAGCCATGGCCATCTACCTTCTCTCAATTGAGGGTTCACTGCTCCAAGAAAACGATCAAGTTTTAACTGTTATTTTTAGTTATAACGATATTTTTTATTAACGGTGGAAAATAGTTTAATCGTCTAACATAAGATCCGATGGATCATGGTAAGACACGTAAGACAAGAGGGGAGTTGATTTCAAAATGGAACGCCTTACGGCATAATTAAATATTAATGTTTTATATAAAATAATAATATAATATTATTTTTAAATAATAATAATTTTATTATTAATTAATTAATTCAATGATTTATATTTAATTTCAAGATTAATATTAAAAAGTCTATAAATAACATTATACTTTATGAATATGAACCCTTAGATTAATAAACTCAAGAGATTGATATTATAAATCCAAAGAAATACTAAAACCAAGGGATTTATACTAAAAACCTGAGGGATTATAAACCCAAGGAAATAATATTAAACCCAATGGATCAACATTATAAACTTAAGGTATAAAAACCATAAGATAAATATCATAAACCCTAAAACAATCATGGTTGACCATGATTGATTTTCATATTGCGACAATCTTTTTCACAATGCGACATTCGACCATGGTTAATTTCCATATTAAAATCTTAATCACAATGTGATGTTGGACTGATGTTGGCCATGATTATAAACCCAATGGATTTATATTAAACCCAAAGAGTAATATTATAAACCATATGAATAATATATACCCAAGGGATTGATATTATAAACCTAAGGGAATAATAAACCCCAGGGATAAAAATTATAAACCCAGGATACAATTCTTGTCAAATTACGATGTCGGACCATGGTTGACCATGCTACACCATGATTGATTTTCATATCAAGACAATTTTTGTTACAATGTGATGTTGGACCATGCTTGACCATGGTTGATTTCATATTGAGACAATCTTAGTCACAATACAACATTCGATCATGGTTGACCATGGTTGGCTATGATTCATCATGGTTTACTATGATTGATATTATAAACCCAATGGAATAATAATAAACCTAGGGGACAAATATTATAAATCCAAGGTATATAAAGCCTAAGATAAATATTATAAACACTAAAATAAACATCGTTGGCAATGGTTCACCATGGTTTATATTCATATTGAGACAATCCTTGTCACAATGTGACGTTCAACCATGCTTAACCATCGTTGATTTTCATATCAACACAATCTTTGTGACAATTAAACGTTCGACCATGGTTGATCATGTTTGATTTCCTTATTGAGACAATCTTTGTCACAATACAACATTGGAGCATGCTTGACCATGATTGATTTTCATATTGAGACAATTTGTCGCAATGAAATGTTGGACTATCGTTGACCATGGTTGATTTTTATATTGAGACAATCATTGTCACAATGCGACATTCGACCATGGTTCACCTTGGTTGGCTATGATTGATATTATAAACCCACGGTAATAATAAACTGAAGGGATTGATATTATACACCCAAGAGAATAATAAACCCAATGGATTAATACTAAAACCCTAAGGGATTATGAACCCAAGGGAACATATTAAAACCAAGAGACTAATATTATAAATCGAAGGTATATAAACCCTAAGATAAATATTATAAATACTAAAATAAACATGGTTGACAATGGTTGACCATGGTTGATTTTCATATTGAGCCAATCCTTGTCAAAATGTCATGTTAGACCATGGTTGACCATTCTTAACCATGGTTGATTTTCATATCAACACAATGTTTGTGACAATGTGACATTTACAATGCAACATTCACAACGAGACAATATTTGTCACAACACGACATTCGACCATGATTGACCATGATTGAATTTATAAAGCATGGTTGACCATGATTGATATTATAAACCCAATGGATAAAAACTATAAACCCAAGGTATATAAATCCTAAAATAAACATGGTTTACCATGGTTGATTTCCATATTGAGAGAATCCTTGTCATAATGCAACATTTGACCATGCTTGACCATGATTGATTTTCATATCGAGACAATATTTTCCACAATAAGATGTTGGACCTTGGTTGACCATGGTTGATTTTCATATTGAGACAATCATAGTCACAATGTGACATTCGATCACGGTTGACCATGATTGGCCGTGGTTGGCTATGATTGACCATGATCGATATTATAAACCCAAGGGAATAATAAACCAAAGGGATTAATACTAAAACCCAAAGGGATTATGAACCCAAGGGAATAATATTAAACCAAAGGAATAAATATTCTAAACCCAAAGTATGTAAACCCTAAGATAAATACTATAAACAGTAAAATAAACATTGTTGACAATGGTTGACCATGGTTGATTTTCATATTGAGACAATGCTTGTCACAATGCGACGTTGGACCATGGTTGACCATGCTTAACCATGTTTTATTTTCATATCAACACAATCTTTGTGACAATGCAACCTTCGATCATAGTTGACCATGTTTGATTTTATAAAACATGGTTTACCATGGTTCACCAAGGTTGAGCATGATTTACCATGGTTGACAATGATTATCATATTGACACAATAATTTTCAAAATGCAACGTAAATTATAAACCCAAGCTATATAAACTCTAAGATGAATATTATAAACCCTAAAATAAACATGGTTGACCATAGTTGATTTCCATATTGAGACAATCCTTGTGACAATGTGACTCTCGACCATGGTTGACCATGCTTTACCATGATTTATTTTCATATCAAGATAATCTATCACAATGCGAATTTGGACTATAGTTGACCATGGTTGATTTTCATATTGAAACAATCATTGTCACAATGCAAGATTCAACCATGGTTGGCCATGGTTGGCTATGATTAACCATGGTTTACCATTATTGATATTATTGACCCAAGGGATTGATATTATAAACCAAAGGGAGTAATAAACCTAAGGTATTAATACTAAAACTCGAAGGGATTATGAACCCAAGGAAATATTTAAGACCAAGGGACTAATATTATAAATTGAAGGTATATAAACCCTAAGATAAATATTATAAACATTAAGATAAACAAGGTTGACAATGGTTGATTTTCATATTGAGAAAATCCTTGTTACAATGTGATGTTGGACGATGGTTGACCATGTTGAACCATGGTTGATTTTCATACCAACACAATATTTGTGACAATGTGACATTCAACCATGGTTGACCATGATTGACCATGGAGGACCATGTTTGATTTCATAAAACATGGTTGACCATGATTGACCATGGTTGACGATAATGATCATATTGAGACAATATTTGTCATAATGTGATGTTGGAGCATGGTTGAAAAAAATGATTGATTTTCATATTGATACAATCTTTATCACAATGCGACGTTGGACCATGGTTAACCATGATTTATTTTATAAAACATGATTAGCCACAATTAAGCATGGTTGAATAATATTATACCCAAGGGACTAATATGATAAACCCAAGTTATCTAAACCATAATTTAAATATTATAAACACGATTGACCATGGTTGATTTTCATATTAAGAAAATCATTTTCACAATGTGACATTGGACCATGGTTGACCATGGTTGATACAATTATTGATTTTAATATTAAGACAATATTTGTCACAATACAACATTGGACCATGGTTGACCATGATTGACTGTGGTTGATTTTCATATTGAGGCAATCCTTGTCGCAATGTGACATTGGATTATGGTTGACCATGATTGACTGTGGTTGATTTTCATATTGAGGCAATCCTTGTCGCAATGTGACATTGGATTATGGTTGACCTAGTAATTCCTGAATGACTAGGGGATAGGAAAATTCCTCACAGTGTAGGTGGAGAGATCCAGTGGCATACATGCTTTTTTTGGCCTAGTGATTTGGTGGAGATCATCGTAAAACCTTTTATTACATGTTTATTGTTTGGCCTAGTGATTCGGGATGGATTATAGTAAATCTTTGTTTCTATTGATGAGGGTGAGGCGTTTTAGCCTCTGGATGTCCTCGTTGGTTCTTTTGGTTTGAGTCCCACATTCATGCTTGGAATATGGCACGGGGGTGAATGGTTGAAGAGATATTTGGCTCAGCCATTCTATGGTCGGGTGGAAAGTGGTAGTCCAATAACGGGTTGGATTTCGCATTCATTAATAAGAGGTTCTCTCCTTGACATCTTATATGTAAATGTACTGGTTTATATGTGGATTCTATGGCCGATATATCCTTGATAATTTTGTTGTTATTATGCTAGTTATAAGCATGTCTTATGAGAGTTATGATGTATGGATCTCCTCATGTTTTGATTTGTAAATGAATGGATAATGTATCTATGACCTAATAGATAATAATGCAGCTAATGATATAAGGGAACAATGCTTCTTAGTGATTCTTAGATAATTATAAGACCCTTATGCTCAGATCTGTTGTTTACTCTTGTAGATTACATATTTGTGATATGTTTGACAAAATGTTTGTCATGGTTATTAGGGGTCCATTCAAGCCCTTGTTCAAGTAATTTCATTTGTATCATCATTCCCTACTATATTTCTTCTTTGAAGGTGTCATTTAGTTCTGGGAAGTGACTTCGGCTTTGGTCCTAAAAAAGTGGCTCAAATCTTAGGGACACAAGCACAGCACTAAGCAGAAAAGTAGATGAATGATGACATACCATGATGTGGGAGTGTCCAGAACCTTCTAGACTCATGCATGCCCATATCATGGGAGTTTCTGAGAGTTAATTCGTCTAAAAACTTAGTGGTACTTAGGGGATGGTCACCTGAGAGGTTGGGATGGTTCATGAGAGTCATTTTGTTGATTTGGAAACAATGTATGGTGCATTTCTATCGGTTCCACTTCCTTAAGGTGACTTAGGAAGTCGAATCATATCATAGTAAGTTCTCATCACATGTTTTCCCCAGTTACTTTGGTAGATGTGGGAGGAGGGTGTTATAGAGTGCTATCAAATCATGGTTCAACCCTTGCACTGTATGGGCGGTGTGTTGGTTATGCATTCATGTTAGTTGCATATGTGTTCCTTATGCTTGTAATCCATGTGCTTGTTTCATTTGCATGGTGTTGATCATGGTTGTAGTGATGTCACCATGTAAAGGTTGATGGTGTTGTTGTGGGATGTGTCATCATGAGTGTATGGTTGTATACGCATTTATTATGCATGTTGTTGTCTATATGCTGCGATGCATGTAGTTTCATGGTGAAGGTTATTATGCATAAGGTAAATGTATCAAATTAGGTCATCATGATGATATTGATATGTTATGATGCTAATATGTTGGATGAGATAGAGCAGGAGATGCAAACCATCAAGGTGAATTTGCAGCATTGGAACTTGAGGAAAGAGCATGTCCTCATGCAGGTTTGTATGTTGGGCATGCAGGTATGTAGGTTAAGGATTGTTATATTCATTATGGTTATGTATATGTATTTCATTCTATTGATGTTATGGTTACATACATTAAAATGCAAGTTGATCAGTGTAGTCATATACACATGTCAGATAGTCATGAATGATAGTAACATGTGGTTGTATGCAGTTTTGTTGTTGTCATATGTTATATGTTAACTTATAGTTAACTTGATAATTAGATTATACGTTTTTGATGAGCATGATATATAACTTGTTGTTGTTATATGCTAGTAGCTTGATGATTAGGGTTTTTACATTAATATCTTGATGTTATATGTATCATACTAAGTTGGATTGGTCTATGCAAATGGTTAGGGTTATGACATTTAGGTATGAGTTAATATGTTGTGATATTATGTCATACTAATCTAGACTGATTGTGTATATGTGATTCTTAGGTATGAATGATAATTGTTTAAGAGTTTATGATGTGAACATGTTAGCTAATTACTCTTATGGATATCACAGCCTTATTTATGGTTGAGTTGATATGTTTTGAAGTTATATCATGCAAATCTAGCTTGATTGTATAGACAAGATAGCCTCCCCTGATATATATTAAGGTATGAGTTTGCTTATGTCGTCTACTTGGTTCTTGAATGTTTGATTATGTTATTTATTTGGTGTTTGATTGTTCGGTGTCTATTATGTCATTTATTTGTTGTCTGAATGTTTGATTACTTGAATGATATGAGTATGTGTCTATAAGAATTCTTTACAAAATGATCTTGCTTTAATATGGTTGTACTAATACATATGTGTTGAGACAGCTGATATGTCGTTGAGTGTAAGTAGGTGACAGTTGTAGCATTATGCCTAATGACTATGAGTTGACTATGGATTATGACATGATTGTTAGTTTTGGTAAAGGTTGATTTCAAATTCATAGATATGATTGTCTTGATATTTGGAACATGTGGTTGACATATGTGAATAGTTGTAGGAAACTGCTTGGTATTAGCATGACAAGGTAATAGTTTATTTTTTTATATAACTATCCATTGGGTGATGTGAAAGTACATAGTAAGAGTCAGTTGCAACAAGTTAAAGGTAAAAGGAAGGAATTGAGTGAGAATTCCTTTGGCTATGTTTGGAAACCACAATTCCAAACAAATGAGTGCTTTGCAGGAAGTATTCTTAACCTTGATCTTGTTTGGCATTATGAGGATATGTGTTATATTCATAAATATGTATTTGATAGGTATAACAGTTGGTTCTAGTTATGGATAGATTCGTCAAAGGAATTGGAGTCCCTTGAGAGATGGCATGGATGTGTTCAGTTAGAAGGCAACGTGCTTCGCATAACAAGGTAAGGTAACTGGTATATTATTATATTTATTTATAAACTAAAAATTATGTGTTTATGGTAGTTTCATGGAGGGAGTTGCATGGCAAGAGAAGTTTCCATGAAATCTTGAAGAAGGCTCAGGTTGAGCTTTCCCTTGGAGGCTTTGGGAACCATGGAGATTGAGTAATGGTGTTTATTTCTAGCCTTTTGGTTTTTGTCTTTTGTGATTTGTTGTGCTTGATTGTGTCTTTGTTTACATATGGTGTATGTCCATACCACTTCGTTTGTGGTGTCATATTGTTATTGGTTTTCATGGTTTTCTTCTTGTTCACATTTTTTCTTTCATTTTATGTCTTGAGGGTCTTGGGAATTAGTTGGGAAAGAGGACAGTTAATGGAGCTCAAGGAGAGATGAATGAAGCCTTGCAGGTGATGTAAGGCTTGAATGAATCTCAGTGCATGTATAAGGGTAGTTGAAGGTAAGAGTATGACAACCAGTTCGAGTGGTTGGGTCCATTGGTGTAAATGGACAATGGCAATATATTCACGAGAAAAGTAATCAAGAAAGGTAAAGTAAATATATTTGAGGCATCATATGCCTTGGCTATATTGAAAATTGTTGTTCTCAATGTTGTACATGAATAAAGGAAGTTCTCTAAACCTTGACCTTAAGCTATATGTTAATTATGTTATGATCATGATTATGTTGATGCTTATATATGTATACATGTATGTATGTATGTATGTATGTCATGTCTGACAGGGTCGTCATGGATCATGGTTGTTTAATGATAATGATTATATCTATATATGTGTGTATGCATGTTGTTTTTTGAAAGGATCATGATTGTTTTATGCTAATTTTTATGTACATGTATCTATGTCATTTTCTGACACGGTTGTCAGGGATCACTCTTGTGGAGAAATGATTGCTTATATGGGTGAATGGCATGAAGATATTTCTAGTTCATGTGAAGTCAAGTGGGAAGAGTAGCCTAACATGTCTTTGTGGTCAGTATCATGTGGATATGAATTGATACTATGTGATTATACTATGTCTATTTTTATGTTATGGATAGGCTAATGCTGAGAGATACATCAGCAAAATGAAAGCAGTGTGGTCTGCGGCATGCTAGGACAAGCATGGATAATACACCGGAAGCAAGGTTTCTTGGTAGAGACAGTGTGGTTTTGTATGTGTGGTACTATTGTTGTTCATATGTTTTATATTTTGTACATGTTGGATCTATGATTTTGTGCACATGCGGTGTTGTGTATATATATATTTAGTGCGTGTGTGTGTGTGTGTGTGTATGTTGTTTGTGCAATGTTAGGTATAGGGTGGTACAAATAGTGTTGTGCGAATGTTGCATATGCAATGTTGTGTACATAGGGTGTTATGTACATGTTGTATATGTAGTGCTATGTACATATTCTCAAATACAACCATTGTGAAGACAAGAATCTGAATGATCAACCTTGAATTACATATATTATTCACAATGATACATATTTATAATACATTGGAGTGACCCTGAGCTTCATATTCCAAGTGGCCTCTTGGACTCCCTTTGATTTTTTATCTTCCAAACCATATCCCTTAGAGGATTAGGCGTCCAACATTCCCCCCTTAATCTAAAGGGGTATCTATGAGTCCGAGAAGACAAATGTAATACAAAATATGAAAAAATGCATGGTAACATTAGGCTCAATGTGCTCTCTAAAATTTTGGCATAAGGAGATGGTTTAAGGATGACCAATAATGCTAGAATGCTTAATGCAGTTCCTGGAACTCTTCCAAAACTGGCAAGAAGTTAAAGTCTTCTGCTAGAGTAAGTGTCCCCTATTATTAGAAGAGGGAGAAGCTCAACCTAAAAAGGGAGGTGTCACCCCACATGGATGGTTTAAGGTTGACCACCAACCAAAGGTATGCTCAGGGGCATCTCTATCTCTGGCTACAACTCTAAATCTAGTATGGAAGGTTGTGGCTCAGGCTTGCTTGATGAGGCTTTGAAACATATAGATGACCATCATTTCCCCCCCTATCAGATATAAGGTAAGAAGATGGAGAAAATTCAACTGCAAGATTTTTCAATACTCTAGAAGAAATTCTAACATATGACTGAAATGTCTTCTTGGTTGTTGAAGCCCATTGCCAAGAAGCGATCTATCCAAGATGAATTTTTGTTCTTGTAGGAGGATTTTTTTGAAGCATTTGTGTGAAGAATGAGTACACTGAGCAGAATGCTTCATGGATGAAGATCAAAATAGTGATATTTCATATGGCCAACTCAGTCATAATGTTGGCATTTAACATTTTGTTGTTACTATTGTGGAAGAAGAGTAGGATATGGAATAGCTGAAGGTGAACTGTTATGAAGAAATCCAACACTATGGAATTGGATGGGCCTTGATTAATTTGGAATATGAAAGGATGCCTCCTTATCATATCCAATACTTGTTTTTTGTTTATTGTTGACAAGCTCTTCCTAAGGTCTAATGATTGGCTTGGGAAGTTTAGGTTGAATTTATGCTTCTGCATGCAAATATTCTCTTGCACTAATCATTGAATGTAAATCAACCTTAAATTTATATTCTTGGTGCTGATGGGTGTCTGTCTCAATGTTATGAACAGAAATAGGTTCAGAATGAAAACTACACTATTGTAGATCCTCTTGCTGTATCTGAGATTCAAGCTACAAAAATTCAATTTTATCTTGTGCATTTCACAGACAACTTTGAATGTCTGACAGAGTGTCCCTACTAATTTTTACCATCTCATCAATAGTGAAATGGATTAAGGCACTTAAAAACTCTAATGTGTCATCAAGTCTAGCCATCCACTTCCATAATTCAAACTTGGAGGTCCGTTCATATCATAGTGACACTTGTCTCATGTTTACCCTAGAGAGCGTTGCTCCCAACACCTTTACCATGAATGGAGAGGTAGAGACTTGTATCCTTGTTCTATATAGTTAAATAAGAAATGCTGCAATACCAATATTTTTATTTGCTAACCTTAGAGTGCACTAGGCCCTCAACACACACATAAACAACTTCGTACCTTCACCCTTCACAACTTTGATTGCATCAAATTATCAAAAATATGTATCCAAATGCAAAGCTTATTTTTTCATGTAAATATTCACATAAACTTTCAAGTGATTGGAAGCTCAAATTCCATGAGTCCTGGAAAAATTCAAATGCTTCAAATGCACATGACGCAAGTGCTTGTTTTATTTCATGGAACTTGGAGTGTTTTGAATCTTCCAGGCCACAAATTTTAAATTAAGAGATCAAAACACAAATTTAAGTACCCCCAAAAATCATACCTCTTAGCATATATTTACATAATATTGAATAACATTCAAGACTACAGTTGCACCCAACCAACTTCCACAAAGTATCCAACGCAAATGGAGTGAAGCGCACCATTAAACACAGATTACACAATGTTGCCAATGCACATGTCTGTTGTCCACGTTGTTGCCTTAAACTTGTGAAATGTCCAAATTATGTTGGCCCAATGTTTAAAAAATATAGAGAAATTTTATTTCCTAAATAAATCCGCTATGAATTTTTTTACCTTCTTACTTCATCACTGACAAGATTTGAGGAAGGGGTCTTGAGAAGGCTCAAGGAAAAGGAACTAGACAAACTGAATAGGAGGAATCTTCAGTCTGCTTGCACTTCATGCACCACTTGGACAGAACATAGTCTTGTTGAGTGACCAATAACTGCTTCAATGCAGTGATTTTAAAGAGGTTTTTCATGAGAAAAACCAAGAAGCCATCACCATCTATTTCTCACCTAGTTTGTTACATGCAGGCTAGAAAAATTGAAAAACTCATAAACTAGTCTGTCATCGAACATGTTTTGTCTAGCCCTCCTCCATTTACAGTTGTAACAGTAAGCGAGAGCGCGGAGGTTCCATCCATAATTACTAAAGGAAAAAATGAGGGAACAGGATCACAGAAGTTCAAGGTGGTGAAGCCTTGGAATTCTATATAGTGGAGTAGGCCCAGGAACTAAAGCAAACAGTGGTGGAATCCACTAACTCTATGCCTTGATCGGCAAAGGACCAAGTTGGGGAATTGCGGGCAGTTTCTACTATTCATTACAAAACAATTTTGGAGTATTTACAAAAGCTGAGAAGCGAATATAGTATCTATGAAGATTCTTTATTTGGAAAACTCAAAGAGGGTTCACTTATTTCTCTTGAATACCCATTATCAACATGTACTATAACTGTTGCCATTGGTCTTCTTCTTATGATAATTCCAGGGAGGTTTTTATTTTTCAATACCATTGGTGGATTCCAAAGCGAAGAGTCTTTGCTTGCAAATGCAGAGAACAAGGTGAAGGACTTCAGACAATTAGTTGAGATACTAATGAATGAAATAAGAATCTTGTAGGAGAGGGAAACACGTGCTGAAGAAGAGATGAAATGGGGTCAAATGAATCTCAAGAATGTGGGAAATCAGATTCGGAGTCTTGTGCGCTCTGTGTACAAAATTGAATCTTAAGAAACGGGTCTAATGGATAGTCTCACAGAAATTCCTAGAAGGGAGGAATTAAAGCTTTGTGTAAATGTTGTGTCAATGTCCTATGAGGCTAAACAACAAATGAGTTCTCTGATACCATGTTATCCCCATACATATGTCTTTCGAATCCCAATATTTTCACTTCTTTTCAGCACCCCACATCATTGAAAACACCCATCAAGCTTTTAGGGACAAAAAAGTTCTATTTAAATTGCATAAACACAACGCCAAAAGTGTTGCCAACCCAGGAGGATATTCAATATTTATGGAAATGGATATAAGAGAAAGGAGGAATGTAAAACTATCAGGTTCCTAAACACAACAGTCAATTCATGGTAAATCGCTCAACTAAAAATTCATTCAACGACCCTTTCAAGAACAATGCGCAACTACTTCAACACGAAGCTCAAAAGAACCATTCCAACGTACAAGACATGAATTAAAGAATTGAGTAGCAAGACGGGTTCTTAATTAATGAATCGATAAGAGGGACTTGGCTCAAAGCACAAGGAATTCAACCAAGTTCAACAAACACATCAACAGACAATGATGTGGGTATGCAGGCTAGAATGTGATGTGTATAAGTGATGCACAGATGTCAGGGCCTTAAGTGGACAAAGCACCAGAAAGAAGATCGTTAGAGTGGACAGAGCATCATAAAGAAGTTACTAAGGCAGAGAATGAATCTATAATTTAGTTGATAGGACATTCATCAAATACAGGACTGATAGTCGAACTTTCATGCACATAGAAACCACAAAATCATTGGCCCAAAATGGAGCAGGGAAGGAGAATGCGCACTCCGATACCATGTTAAAGACAACCATGGTGAAGATAATAATATGAATGATCAACCTTGAATTTCATATATTATTCACAAAGATACATATTTATAATACATTGGAGTGACCCTTGGTTTCATATTCCAAGTGGTCTCCCGGACTCCCTTTGATTGTTTATCTTCCACACCATAACCCTTAAAGGATTAGGTGTCCTACACATTTGGTGCTATGTGCATATGGTGTTTTGTGCATGATTGTACAAGTGGGGTTGTGAGCATGTGGTGATGTGTACATTTCATGCATATGGTGTGTGTACATGTGGTGTCATGTACACATCGTGAATGTGGTGTTGTGTATGTCTAGCACTATGTACACATTGTACAGGTGGTACGATATACATGTGGCATTGTGTACACATTATGGAGGTGGTGTCATGTACATGTGATGATGTGTACACATTGTGAAGGTGGTTTTGTGTATAGGTGGTAATGTGTACATGTTATACATCTGGTATTATGTGCATGTCATACATGTTGTGTTGTGTACATGCAGTACTATGTATGTGCATTGTGTATTTGTGTCATCATGACATGTGTATTTGTTGTTTTGTACTATGTGTACATATGTGTATTGTGTTGTACACTGGAAGTAGGAGTATGTATGTGTTGTGCCATACACAAGGTGTAGGTGTATGTATGTGTGTGTTGCATTGTACACTGGGTGTAGGTTTATGAGTCATATGTTAGGTGTAGGTGCATGTATTACATGGTGTTGTATGTCATGTGTGGTTGTATGGGTGTGATGCAGACTATGTGTATGTGCACATGGTTGAGGATAAGGCACTGGATGTTTTTCAGGTGTGGCAATCAATCTGATGTTTGTAGAGAAATAACAAAGGAATAAGTAAGGACCTATTAAAGGATAAGTATTAGTATATCATTCAGTTTTATTATGCATGTGATTTATGATTCTGGTCTACGATGATTACACGTGATCTATGATTCTAGTTTATGATGGTTACATGTGATCTATGATTCTAGTTTATGATGATTGCAGATTCATTATTTTGATCTATGATGGTTGCATTTTGAGCTAACCTGATGTGATATTTTTATACATGTTGATTTGGTCAAATATGCTAGCTTGACTTGTTGTGACAGGAAGTGAACAAGATTGTAAGTGTACATTATTGACAAGCTACCAATGAGGTATGATGTGAATTTATTTCAATTTATGTTAAACTAATGGAAATTATGTGCTTGGTACAGGAATGCATGAACATTCCCATTTGGGCAGTTGAAATTGACTACAAGAATTAGCAACAACAAAATAAATTGGAAAATGCAACAGTATCTTGGTAAAGCACTTTAGGAGCGGGACTATTGTGGGACACTGGTACCCAATAGTGTCCATTGATTTCCATGAGCATGCTATGACTAGTATGATGGTTTTAAGGCAAGGATATGCCTTGGTTTTTATATCTTTCGATGTGAGGAATCCTTGTGAGGAATCCTTGCCAAGGGATGGACTACCCGAGATGGGGGTGCTAATGGAACTTGGAAGGTGTGTGACTACACGAAAGGGGGTGACCGGATTGGCCAAGGGACTACGTAGCAGAAAAGGGAAGGTCGTGGATATATTTTTTTGGTCATTAGCATTTCCATATGGACTCAAATGCAAATTGGTAGTTTGCCCTAGAACAATGAGTCAGTAACTTTTCACTGAGAGGAAAAGTGGCACAAGATTGTAGCACTGGACATTAGATGCAGTTTGAATTTGCAGTGGATTCTGGAATTCCTGGGAAGGAGGTGAATCCTAGTATTACTTTCAGGGTGGAGGTGTGAGCCTCTGAATTCCCTTGTTGTGGATGCAAGCATTGTATCCTTTTATTTGTTGGTTTAGAAAATGTGTAAATGTGTATATGTGTATATTATTGTAAATATCATAATGAGTTGTCTTGTAAAGCTCCGATAAATGGTATGTTTGTCAAGTTTTAGTGGATGGTCATTGTAAATACTGCAACGATCTATGTTATAAAGCTCCATGGGAAGTATGTTTTGTTACCAGTTATCTTGTTGGTTATAGGTGTCATTGAACACCAAGGATGGTGTTCCCCTGAGGGGGAGGGTTTTGTAACAACCCTGGTAAAAAATTCATGTAAAAATATATATAAGACCATGGTCATGGGACACGTATTCCAAGATGAATGGTGGGAAAAACATCCTATTGGGTGTTCATTTCAGTTATTATGTCTAAGGAAATTGGCAAAGGAAATGACAATGGATTTGGAAAGGAAAAGTGGCATTAATTGGCATTTTATTTATGAAATAATGGAAATTAGGAGAAAAGGAAGGTGAAAGGTCACAAGTTGCATGTGAGGAGGAAAGTGAAGGGAAATAATGGAAAATGAAGAAAATAGAGGCATCATTTATAAAAATATTATGAGAATATGTTCATGGACTTTTGTTCGTTCAGTTTTGGAGCTCTCTCATTATTCTCTCTCTCACTATCTTTTGGACACTTAGAGTTTTCTTGGAGCAGTTTGGTATTGGATCAAGAAAGGAAAAGAAGGTAAGAGGAAGGAAGGAGCAAGAAAGGAAGAGTAGGATTAGGAAGCTACAACAGGATTCTTTACAGGTATTCATTTGCAGGTGTGTTTTCCTGGTTAGATTTTGCATGCATGGTATTGCATGTGGTTCTTTGCTATCATGGCATGGGTTTTTCCTGGTGTGACAATGTTTTCAGCCTAGCCTTAACATTTCCTAATAGCCATGGTGTGATGGTGTTCTCATGTGTTGGTTGAGTTAGACTGCATAATGGATTCGAAGCTGAGTGAGGTGGATCTCTAAAAGAAAGAACACATGGCCTAGTGATTCCTAGATCAGACTATGGATTTCAGTAAAGCCAAGTATTGTGTTCCTTGGTGGGCTTGGGAATCCTCAACCAATGAATGGCGTGATATACGGTAAAGTGTAGAGGTGGGTGATGAGCCCCAGTATTGCAGCAAGGATGTTACAACTCCTAGGGCAACCAACTTTACTTTATCAACCCTGGGTTCGTAAAAACTTCGAGGTCACAGTGTTATATGCACAGTGGATGCAACAATCTACTCTTGTCACTTCTCAACTGGTGCGATAAACCACGTAGTTTTTCAAACCAATATTATATTGAATAGAAGGAGGTTAACTACTAACAGTGAATGTAAAACTATCCTTGATGCAGAAAGTAAATGCTTGCCTGTTTTAAGGAAATCAAAGAGCTGAATAGAAAGTGCTATGAAAGGACACGAAATTACCTAGTTAAGAATTACCACACATTACTTGCAGAAGAGACCTAATTTAACCTTGCATTCTATCATCTAGCTATCTGGACTAAGTAGGCATGGAAATTATCCTAACATTTCTATGACTAATGTTAGCATGCACTAGCTAAATATTGCAGAAAAGAGTCTTCTGGTTTTCAATTAGAAATGTAAATTCGAAGCTAAACAAGTTGATATTTTGCAAGGGAGGAAGGTATGGAAAAGTTGGTCCAAAATGGAATTGATGGGTATGGAAGACAATTTGGAGGCCTACCCTAGGCTCTGATCATCATTTCTACCCAAAACAGTCCAAAACAAGCTGCTACAGGGTTTCATGTAGTTGCTACAAGATTCGTGTAGTTACTACAGGATGTCCTAGTTTACTATGGGAAACTTAGCTGAAAGTTAAAGGAAGGTTGGGAAGGTGAAAGGAAGTGCTAGGAAGATTTATGATGGTGGAATAAGGTATGGGGAAGGTGCACACTACCCAAGGATCAACCCAACTCTTTAGGATGGTTGGATTTGCTCAAGGTGGTTATCCACGGCGGCTACAAACAGAAATATGAATTAGTGGTTAGTAGGGTTAGGCAAGAGCTTGAGAAGACTTAGATGAGGTTGGTGGAATGAATTCCTCCCTACAAATTAGCAACCCCTACAACACATATTCTTTTCTTCACTTGTGCAAAATTTTATGTAAATGTGGAAAAGATGAGTTGAATTTGAGAAGCGGATTTATTGTTGGCTAATGGCTTAAATCTATGGAATGGAATGCTTTTGAATCTATAGCAAACTCAAGAAACCAAAAAGACAATTGTAGGTTCTTCTAAGAAATCATCAACAATGATATACTCAATAAGAAATCCTGAGCTATGTAATAACCAAAACATAAATCTATTTTTGGGGCTGTGAGAGTGGGGCCCTTAGACCATGATCCCATGATGGAGATGAGGATGAGGCCATTGTCACAAGATTTTCTAAAGTCATTTCTTTCACTATTGTAACACTGATCGACTTCTCAAACTAATGGAAGAAAAACTAACCAATCATTCAAAGACTTGTAAATTAAACAAAGCAAAGATAACTTCAGCAACTAATCTATAATTCTAATCTAAGAATATTGTTGGTTGCTAAATTTTCCCACTTTTTACCTACCTTTTTATCCCTTTCCTATACTCATTTCATGTCCTTTTTGGTCGATTTGTATTCTAAACAATAAAGGTACACCTATTGTTATGTCTTTGTGAATTATTAATCAATGAAGCGTAGTTATAGGGGATTATTGCCTAAAGCAACTTGCTAACTTATGTTTCTGTGCATATTTGGAGGAATGATGATCGAAAGCATAATTTAGCATATGATGACTATCTTTGGATGTCAGCTACAATGGTGCTTCAATCTATTGACCAACACAAGTTCTATCTTTGTATTCTATTATATCTCAAGAATCTCTATGCAATTGTATACAGACAGTGGTTGTCACCTTAGGCACTGTTAGTTGTTAAATGAATGTATAAGTAGTGATTATGGGGTTGGGAAAGCCACCGCTAGGATATATGTGATATTTATGAGTTGTAACAGTAGACATTTCCAATGGTATTTAGATTAATATAATTTTTTTATCTTTTGAGCATTTTATAGTTTTTTATCTTAGCTGGGTAGGGAAATTATGGCCTGCATATACCTTGCATGATAGCCTTCAAATAACCATTCAAGCCCTGAGTTGACAATTAATGTGGAATTGGGTGAATTGCATGATTCTTATTTTAACACCAAAATTTTGTCACCGTTGTCGGGGAGGCTATCAAAGGCATGAAAGTACGACCAATATTGACCATAAGACCACTCTCTCATCCTGGAGAGGGAATTTTTTCACCCTACTCCAGGTTCTGAGCATTAGATTGTTTTGTTTCTTTGATAGGAACCACTCTCTCATCCTGGGAAGAGAAGTTTTATTTTCACCTTGTTTCAGGTCCTGAGCTTAGATTTTGTGGTTGGTTTGTTTTCCTTCTTTTGTTTTCTTTTTAGGGGCCACTCTCTCATCTCGGGGAAGGAAATTTTCACCCTGGTCCAGGTCTTGAGCTTTTAATTTGCATGAATGTTTTCCTTTCATTTTCTGATTGCGTGAACAGAGATACAAATAAAAGGGGCATAGGAAGAACCCCAAAAAGAGGAAGGAAAGATCTAGGAAGAATTACCTATATACAAGAAATTATTTCAAAAGTTGAATCAGGAGCATCGTTGCGAGTTGTTGTTAGGGTGAGATCTCATACGAGATCTGGAGGGTAGTTAGTTTGACAATGAGAACCTCCCCCAATAATAGAAGCATGATTTAGGGAAGAAAAAGTAGCAAGCAGAGGATCGGGGGAACTGAACACTATGAGTTCAGAAGAAGAATACTTGAGGTAATTCGCTGCACCATTTGATTGAGGAAGTTTTGTTAAACAAACTCAACCACACATTATAGAACAACTAGAACTTATTGAGATTCCAAGTGAATATTGGAAGATATTCATGGCTCCTGCAACTTCTTCGATCGAGTTCCCAATTAGAGATATCATGGGTGATGCACCTATAAAGCCTATTCTTTCGACATCATTACCTAACATTCATTGTATTTCTTCTAAAGATCCGGAAACATTCCTATTTGAATTCGACGTTGTCTTTCATGGGTATGAATATATTTCTGATGCTCAATAATTGAAGATATTCCCCGCCACTTTGAAGGGAACAACTTCGATATGGTTCATGGGTTTAGGGGGGAAATATATTACTCCATGAGATGATGTGAAGACGGTTTTCCTTGAAAAGTATCAAGACTACTGCAAATACCGAGATGTTAAGGAAGAAACCTTTAAGAATATGTAGAAAGAGGATGAGAACATGGAGGACTTTGTGGAACATTTCAAATACAATTTACATAGATCATGCCACAGTGATCTGGATAAGGACATATTGAAAATAATTTTTCTCCAGGCACTAAAGGAGGAACCTTTGGAAATTTTGAACATAGTAGGAAAGGGAGATATATCAAAGGAATAATTTTATACCATCTGTGAATTATGCATTAAGTTTTCGTGTGTAACTGCAAGGCATAGGCAAGGGATCTGAACCCTCAAGACATCCATTGGTGGAGTTACGAAACTAGAAATTGGAAACTTGTTGGACTACTTGAGGACTAATATCTTGAGCACATTGCCCTCATAGTTCGACATTTTACAAGTGAAAAAAAGTAGATGGAAGGAGAGAAGGCTATACCCATTTTCTACCCTCAATGCAGGAAGAAGCACTCGCTGAAGGAATGTCCACTAAATAATTTGGAGACCTACGCGATATGTGAAAAAATTCATTCCACTAGAACCTTTCCATCTCTTCCTGGGTTGAAGGCAATTTTTTAGGGAGAAAATGAAGAGGTATATCAATTTTACTTCATGGGATCAAGGAAACCATGGCAACCACAACCACAGAACATGAATCAAGGTATGCCGCAAGACCCCTCTCAGTATTTTAATAATTTGAATTTTAGGCCTCAATCTGTACCTTTTTCACCTTCATGGCCATAGTCCTGTCAATATCCAATGCCCTGGAAACCATGGTTCCCTCAGTCTGCTTTAACTCCTTCATGGTCCTAGAATTGGCGTGGACCTCCTCCTCCTTCAGGAAGGTTCTCCCAGCCTATGCCACAACGACAATTATAGCTTCCTTCTAATGCTTCCACCAGTAATTCTCCTCTTCGTCCACAACTGCATGTTCAATCCAACCCAAATCCAAACAATAGGGGGGATCAATAGGTTGAGACACTCAACCTTCCTACATATAGTATTGCCACTGTAGAATGCAATGAATTAAATCTTCGGCCTCGTCATGTGGTAAATATTCAAACTTCACCAATAATTTTTGAACATACTGATGATGAAGTCTCAGAACGGGAACCTACGAATTCTGTTGGAACAACTAGGAATGATTCAACGCAGACTCCTATGAAACAACAACCCCCCTCTCAAACAATTGTTACTAGAGTATGTCAGGTTGGTCCACCATATCCTGAGAGATTATCCTTGAGAAAACAGAGTCTTTGTCCTGAATTTGACTTTTTAGGGGAATTACAAAATTATTTGTCAAAATACTGTTACTTCAGGCTATGAAGGATGTACTAATTTATGCCAAAACCATCAAATAATATCTCTCTAAGAAAGCTGGAAGAAAACCAAAGGATCCACTCATTATTCACATTATGGGAAAATTATCAGATATAATGTTGGGGAAGTCTACACCTGTTAAGTACGGGGATCCAGGGAACCTAATTCTTACATTACAGATTAATGGGATTAATATCCCAAATGTGCTGGTAGACTCGAGGGCAACAATTAATGTCATAACTTCTACAAATGTGATTACCTTGGGCCTGCGAAACCTTAAACCAACTAACACTGTCCTAGAATTGGCAGATCGGTCCACTATACGACCGATAGGGAAGTTGGAAGATACAACAATTTCAGTAGACTCATGGAAGTAACATGTTGATATTTTGGTATTACATACCTAGTCCCTAGCTAGTGCGTATCCTTTGATTTTAGGAATACCTTGGATTGCGACTCCAGATGCTTACATTGGGTATTAGTCAGGAAATATGGTAATATCCAATGGGGAAGTTACAAAACATCTTATCCTTTATGCTCCATGCAGAATTGAGTTCACCAGATAAACTACTATTTACATTAATGCAAAAATCTCTACCTGGAAAAGGGCTCGAAACTGAAGAAATTAGACCAATTCTTACTATTGGTGAGGCCCTTCGTTTTAAGGATGAAATGGAAGGTGATACTATTAGTACCTTTATCAACAGCCCCAACTCCGTTTCTTATTCAACCCGACAGCTATTAAAATCTGTTATGAGTTGCAATGTTTAGGAAGCCATTGAACTAGAGATTAAAGTTGAAAATGTTCCTGTAATTGTACCCCGTAACAGTATTCCTATAGAAAATGAACTAGGGAATATGTTGAACATTAATCTTGACCATTCACCTTCCTAGTCTGAATGGTTACTGAAATTCCTTTGGGAACAGAAAGAAGCCTTCGCTTGGGAATATACAGATATGAAAAGAATCCCTACTGACTTCTGTACTCATCACATATACATTAAAGAAGAATGTTGACCTATTAGGAAACCACAAAAAAGAATGAATCATGCTTTAAAGAACATTGTCAAAGACAAATTACATAAACTATTAGATATGGGATTTATTTACCCAATCTTGGACAGTCAATGGGTATCCCCACTGGTCATTGTTCCGAAGGATAATTGCAAGTGGAAGATTTGTGTTGATTACAAGGAATTAAATAAAGAAACTCAAAAGGATCATTTTCCCTTACCTTTTATTGACCAAGTCCTTGATAAATTAGCTGGAAAGAAGTTCTTCTCCTTTCTGGATGGATTTAGTGATACAATCAAATCCAAATGGCTCCTGAGGATCAAGATAAAACTACCTTCACATTCCTTTGGGGAACTTTTGCATACCGAGTCCTCCCATTCGATCTTTGTAATGCACCCGCTACCTTTCAACGGGAAATATTAGGATTTTTTTTCTGATCTAGCCAATGATAGTGTTGAAATCTATATGGATGGTTTCATCCCAGATGTGGATTCTTTTGAAGAAGGTCTGGAAACCCCAGAGAAAGTACTTAAAAGATGTAAGCAAACACATGTTTCTCTTAGTACAATAAAATTCCATATGATGATGAAGGAAGGAATAGTGTTGGGACATCTACTTTCAATTGTAGGAATTCAGGTTGATCCTGCCAAGGTAGAGGTAATATTAAATTTTCCTACACTTAAGGCACATACACAAGTGTGTAGTTTCATTGGTTATGCTGCCTATTATAGATGTTTTATAGAAAAAAATTCTAAGATAGCATTTCCACGTTTTCAATTGTTACCTAAAGATGCAGAGTTTGTGTGGGCAGATGAATGTGAAACAACCTTTGTAAAAATCAAAGAACTAGTTTGAAAAGCTCTGATATTATGTGTTCCAGACTAGCAGATCCCATTTCATATCTCTATAGATGCTTCTCACATGGTAGTAGGGGTACCCTTGGGACAATAGGAGGACAAGAAACTGTACGTGATTTATTACATCAGCAAGAATTTGACTTCGGCTGAACTAAACTATACGGTAACTGAAAAAGTGTTTTTGGCTATTATTTTTGCTACTAATAAGTTTTAGCATTACATTAAAGGGTATCCCACTTTTGTGCACACTGATCATACAACCATCAGGTATCTAATGAATAAACCAATAACTCCTGGTCGTATTAAGAGATGGTTATTATTAATTCAAGAATTTGATATTAACATTGTAGATAAGTCAGGGAAAGATAATGTAGTTGCAAATTTCATGTCTACGCTAGATACTAGTGATGAAGGTACACCTGTAGAGGATATTTTTCCAAATGAGCATCTTTTTTCAACTTCTACTCACACTTCGTGGTATGCAGATATTGCTAACTATATTTCTACAGGAAAAGTACCTGAACACTTTCCATTCAGAGAGGAGTGAAAGATTATCCATCATAGTTCTTGCTATTCATGGATAGAGGGATACCTCTTTTATACATGACCTGATCAACAAATCTGACGTTGCATAGGTGAATATGACATCTATCATGTCTTGAAAGCTTCTCACAGTGGCCCCTGTGGAGGGAATTTTGCAGATAGAGGATAGGCTATAAGGTGTTACAAATGGGGTACTATTGGCCCTCTATTTTTCATGATGCAAGGAAATATGTCTCAGGGTGTGATAGCTACCTACTGATGGAACAGCCTGGTCAGTTGGATGAGATATCGTTACAATGTCAACTAGTTCTTGAGCCCTTTGAGAAATGGGCTATTTATTTCGTTGGGCCATTCAATCCGTCCTCACATAAGAAAATCCACATTCTGGTCTGCACATATTATGTGACAAAGTGGGCAGAGGCAAAGGCTATTGTAAAAGCAATAGAATAGGTTGTCTTAGACTTCTTATTCGAAGAAATTTTTGCTTGGTATAGACCTCCTTGAGAGATAGTTTCAGATGGAGGGGCACAATTCACATCACATCTGATAGCATGACTTATGAAGAAGTATGGAATCAACCACAAGGTGATATATCCATATCATCCTCAAGAGAATGGTCAAGTCGAGAGTATAAATAAAGTGTTGGAGAATATCCTTACAAAGACTATAGCAAACCATCACCGAAATTGGGCCGAAAAGCTTCCTTAGGCACTTTGGGCATATAGAACAGCATGGCAGAACACAACAAGATTTTCACCATACAATCTTGTCTATGGGAAATCCCTTTGTTTCTGATGGAATTCGAAATTGAGATGCTCAAGACAACCCTTGAAGTAGGTTTGGATCATTTACAAGCCCAGAAAGACCAACTAGAACAATTAAATGAGTTGGATAAAATTTGTTTGGTAGTTGTCCAGAACATTGTTGCAATTTAGCAGCAGTGAACTAAATGGCATGATAAATTTATCAAGAAAAAGGTGTTTCAAAGAGTAGATTGAGCATTACTCTATAAGTCTCAGTTCAAATATTTTAAAGGAAAACTCTGCTCTAAATGGATGGGACCATATGAAGTTGACATGGTGTTTAATAATGGGACTTTTAAACTTGCAGCAATCGATGAGGCACATACTCCCATGATTGTAAATGGTCATCACCTCATATTGTGTCACCATCAAGTTTCTAAGGACTCCTTTATTAAACATCTTTATGGTAATTATGGTTATGAAATTGTTAGTGCAGAGAACTCTTCCTCTACACCTCTTCCCTAATTCAAAATAAATAAATAAATACAATAAAATTTTGTTGCTACTCTATCATTATTTTTCTTGTAGGTATTTTGTTGCTGCTGCTACTCCACTGGTGTTGTTAATCCTCCAGTTTTGTTACTCTGTGGATGTTGATTTCGTCGAAGTACTTCACTAGTGTTGTTACTCCTCTGGTGTTTTTACTCTGTGGATATTGATTTTGTCTAAGTACTTCACTGGTGTTGTTACTCCTCCACTCATGTTACTCCATTTGTGGCGATTTTGTCTAAGTACATTGGTATTGTTACTCCTCCAGTGGAATTACTCCATTCATCGTGATTTCGTCTAAGTACACTTGAGTTGTTACTCCTCCGATGTTGTTACTCCATTCGTTCCAATTTCATCTAAGTACACTAGTGTTGTTACTCCTCTAGTGTTGTTACTCCGTTAGTCGTGAATTCGTCTAAGTACACTGGTGTTGTTACTCCTCCATTGTTATTACTCTATTCGTCATGATTTTCTGATTCCACTAGTGTTGTTACTCATTCGGTGTTCTTATTTCTCTGGTTTTGTTGCTCCTCCAGTGTTGTTACTCCTTTGGTGTTGTTACTCCGTCAAGGTAATTCGCCAGGTATGTCCCCAACCGACATTGTGGATTTGATTGAAATTTCACCTATGACATGACTAGATACGACTGTGGATAGCTATCCCTTAGTTGGGGGGAGGTATCGTATTAATGTTAAAGATGTTGTATTTAATAGAAATGATGATCTGTCATTATCGTTGTTGAACCTCGCACCAACTTGTACATTCCACATCATCATTCCGATCCCCACCATACCTTTCACATTTATTCATATGCATTGGAACTTGAACTACGTATGATTGCATTGAATTACGATCCTTCCCAATGCATGGTAATAATTTCCATTATTTACCATAATCCACCATATATTTTTCCCATAATATATGCCCATATTTCCCTTTCACCGCATCCTTTGCAACCAAAATCCCTATCATCACAGCTTTACTAGCTAACACTCTCCTCAACAATTTTACTGCTACTCCGAGTGATTCTATAGAGAAACTTGTAGAATGGGTGGGTAAGTTGTTAGGTATGAACTAGAAGACACAGTGCAGGTCCGGTGCCATCCATATGTATGGTAGGTTTTTTAAAATGTGGGATGGCACACCTATTTTGAGAGGTTGCTGTTGAGCCCTGAAACTACATATCACCTACACATTTTCCTAAACTTTTTCCACCCATCTGGACCTCATAAGCTATCAACATCATTGCATATTGATTCTAAAAGGGCATTTAAAGTGGTTTTCTAACTATGTTTTGTGTTTGCTATTTGAATTAGATTTTTCTTATAAGTTGCGAATGCTGCCACTTTCCGCAGTTGGTTCAACATTCCACAACTGTTTTTGTTAAACTCCAGGTTGCAGGTGTCATCCGGCGAAACTAGACACATGGGCAAGTTAGAAATGACCTGGACATGGATCAGGTCCTATTGGTCTAGCCGGATTCATTAAGGAAAGCCGTGGTCAACGGTGGTCAAAGGATGGTCTAACGAAGGAGTCCTATGGTAGCTGGACTCTGTTTTCAACCACGTGAAGGATTCGTGACCGTTTCTAGATCCCTGGGGTCATGTTGACACCTGTAGGTTGCCCCACGATGTGAATACAATAGCTGCTTTTGATAGATTTAATAATCTCGGCAACCATCATGCTAAATCCATGGACAGTCTTTTACATGTCTTCTGTTGACGTAGTTCCATAGGAAAACAGTTATGAAGTTTTTGTTATAAATAACGTGTTTCTATATGCATAGAGTTAGTCTTTGTGAATGTACTTTTGTTGTAAAGTTTACTGTGCCGTGACACTGGTCCCACTGTGGTAACATTGTTTTGAAATATAAAAGAATACTCTGTTTCTACATGATTGCGTGAGCATAATTCTTGACTGATAGCCTATTGACTGAGGTTGTGCAGAGGGCCCCTGCACACTGAGGTTTCATTTTTCTTATTGTTGTACAGTTTTCATATATTGTTTCCTTATTTCCATTGCATATGTTTCATAGTTATACACTTGTGTATATATTTCATCTATGGTATTAACATTTCATTTCTATTCATGATTTTACAAGCTTTGTATGTTGTTAATAACATTGATCAGTGTGTGTGTGTGTTTCAGGATAGAGTAGGCCTCGGTATTTTCATACAGTTTTTGCAATAACTAGTGACATGGAATTAGCTTCTCTGCTGAATTTACTTTACTTAGTTTTCTTAATTCCAGTTATGCTTTGGTTCCAGTCTTGTTCACTTTCTTTAGTAGTTAGTTAGATATCAGATTGCTCATGTCATTGATGTTATCTCCGAAAGCCATAGCTTAGACTACCTTGTGAGGTATCAGACTATGATTAATGTGATTTGATTTTAGTTTTACTTTTCTGCGATTAGATATCAGATTGCTCATGTCATTGATGTTATCTCTGAAAGCCATAGCTTAGACTACCTAGCGAGGTATCATACTATGATTAATGTGATTTGATTTTAGTTTTACTTTTCCACAATTAGATATCAGATTGCTCATGTCATTGATGTTATCTCCGAAAGCCATAGCTTAGACTACCTGGCGAGGTATTAGACTATGATTGATGGGATTTGGTTTTAGTTTTACTTTTCTGCAATTAGATATCAACTTGCTCATATCATGGATGTTATCTCCGAAAGCCATAGCTTAGACTACCTGGCGAGGTATCGAACTATGGATGATGTGAATTAATTTTACTTTTATTAGATTGCAATTTTTGATTTGTTTGAGTGCAGTAGCTTAATTCATTTTTCTGTATTTAGACAACAATAGGAATAATGGTTTCATGATCAATAGTTCATTTCTTGTTTGATTTGAGTAGCAGCACATTTTCATTTTTGTTCAAGTATTAATTTCATCATTAGTATGTTCGAAGACCCTCTAGAGCGTTAAGATCTAGAAATCATTATAGAGGACATAATTGCCTTAAAATCTGTATCCATACTTGCCTTCTAGAGTTTTATTAAAACTCAAAGATAGAATTTCCATTCACATTAAGAGATAAATGAATATAAAAACCCCCAAAACAAAATAAAAATCAAAAACGAAAAAAAGTAAGAAACAGGTTATCTTGCACATATAGTGTGCCACACTTCATCAGCTTACGAATCATGGATTGATAATTAATGTAGCAATTTAGGACACACTAAATTGACCAAATAGTTGCAGGCATTCGATGAAGTCCTTATAGTTGAATTTGGATTGAACTTGGACAGGAATTATTCTAGAGTTTGTGGGTTGGACATTCCTATCACTAAAGAAATTATCTCGACTATCCACAAGTTGTCGCAAGGAGGGAAGAAATGGTTCGCCCGGAAATTGCCCTTACCATAATTTCTATAATTATTCCTGCAGGCAAGAGAAACTGTGGTTGAAAAGGGAAGGGGGTACGATCAGAAATCCTTGCCACATCCATGGGTTGAGGTCATGTACTTTGTGGTGTGATACATTACTTATGAAGGTAGGCTTGCTACCTTGTTCAAATACCATTTTAAACTTCTTGCATGCCTTCGGTTCCATTGTGTGCATTCTATGGATATTTTGTATTTCTTATGGAATAACCTTGAGTTAATGGCATGGTCTACTCGTCATTTGCATCAACCATTGGTGGTCCTCACAAACCATGGGCTTGTCAAGGTGGTGGTGGTGCATTTCCTATCACAGACTTCCATGGCTTGGCCACAATTCACTGAATTAGTAGAAGAGGAACTTGCAGCCATGATGCTGAAAAGAGAGGAAGATGAATTAGTGGCAGAGGAAGAAGCCGCAGATGACATTGTTACACAATAACTAGCGTCAGCTTCCAAATAATTGGAAGAATTGGTGACGGAGAAGGTTGCAATAGAATCACTAGTAGAGGAAGGGGCCATAGATGATGTTGTTACACAAGAACCAGCATCGATTTTTGACCTAGAAGCAGAAGAAGTAGATGTAGAAAGGGGTGCAGGTGATGCTACTACACAAGAACCAGTGTCGAATGCCGACCTAAAAGAAGGAGAAATGGAAGTGGAAAGAAGTGCAGGTGATGTTGTTACACAAGAACCAGCGTCAACTGCTAAACTGAAGGAAGAATTTGCAGACAATGTTTTTACACAAGAACCAGCTCCACTTGCCAAAGTGGTGGAGAAACCAGTGGAAGAAGTGGAATCCATAGTCTATGTTGTTACACAAGAACCAGCTTCGACTACTGAGCAAGCCGGTGAAATGGGAAAATAGGTGGCACAAGAAGAAAAGGAGAAGGAAGGTGTGGAACAGCAAGGGGAATGAGAAATAATTGGAACAACATGCACTGAAAGGATGGAAATCATGGAGGATATCCCTTGTTCTCTGCTTTTTGCTTCCCTGCCAAGAGGGGCAAGAAAATTTCTCTCCTTTAGATGCTCGGTGAAAGAAGATATCTCTCCCCCAATACTAAAATTCGTAGTGACAGCTACGGCCACCATCGTCAGCATTGTCACACAAGAACCAGTGTCATCTAGTGGACAAATTGGGAAAATCGAAGGACTGGTGGTCAACACTGCTACGTAAGAACTAGTGTCGACTGAGGGGCAAGTTGAATAAAATGTGGTTGATGCTATTTGCACAGGGCCATTGGAAGAAAACGTTGTTGTTGGTACCAACCCGCAAGGGCCGGAACTAATTTTTTATCAAATGGAGGAAGATAAATAGGAAACAAAGTAGCCATAAGAAAAGGGTGTTGAAAATGTTACTCTTCAAGGACCTGTATTGGCTCTCGAGTTATTCAGGGAAGATGTGGAGATTTCAAGGCCTGTAGAAGAAGATGTTGGGGCCACCCCCTGAATTGAGGAGTAGAGAGAAGAAATAAGGATGAAAGAGGAGCCGGTTGACAAGTTTCCTGATGTCAGCCCGCCAAATTCAACATCAGCCACAAGAACAATGGAGGAGTTCATTATCAAACAAGAATTCATTGAACAGTGCACAAAGAGAAGGGCCCCCATCTAGGAAAGGTATTGATCGCAATTTAAAGAGAATATGTAATTAAAAATGGATAGTATGAATTTAAGGAAGAAGGTGTTACGCTTATGGAGATGGGTGGGGAAGAATAAGAGGAATGTTGGTCGGGCTTCTGCAAATCCTGGAGCGGAAACCACTTTAGCAACAATACAGACTGAGCCATTTTTGCATCTGTTTGAGTCATGGGAATTCTTGTTCACCATAGAAATTTAGAAATGGTAGGCTACTACATATCACCTTCAACGAGGGTCTATCTCTTTAGAAGCCCACTGGGAAGGAGTGAGAGGAATTCGGGAACAAGGTGCAAAAGTAGTGACTGATTACATGACCCAGATGGAGAAAGCAAAACAAAAACAAGAAAATCAACATAAAAGTATTGAGGAACTAAAAGAGCAAGTGTAGCTACTGAAGGCTGACAAAGATGAAATGTTATCTCTGGCACAGCAGGTAATGGAGTATTGACGTCCTGCTCATATTTATGCTTTGTTCTGCCATGAACAGTACTTGTTATTTTGTTTGGAGAGAATCCATTAGGAGATAAGCCATGAAATCAAAGATATGATATAGTTTATGTGGATCCTGAGGGATGACAATATCCTGAACCAACACTTGATGTGCGAACTCTACATGCACGATTATTTTCTAGGGACTGATCAATCATTCAATCCAGTGCCATATGTTCAGGATATTCATTTGAGAGCCTTCACCTCCTTCATGATTAACTAGGTTAAGTGGAAGAAATCCTTCCACACATTCGAAGAGAACCAAGCGAACATGCCACTTGTAGTTCGAGTAGAGCATTGTCTGATTGTTAATATTTTTAACAAACATCGTACCTTCTTAGGAATAGAAGGATGGAAGGGTCAAATTTTGGCAACGTAGAAGTGGTGCGCTGAGATGTGTACAAAGAAAATTTTTACTTGTCAAGAGGAGGCACGTGCCGACTATCAGAAACGATGGGTGTTATCGTCATCTACAGTAAGGATACACAAACCTTTTGGGGCCCCTAATTTTATTTTGGCTTTGGACAGAATACCATGATATATTGCATGTATTCAGACTTGTGGGACCCGATGGATGGATCTAAGATTTCAATTTCCCATTGTTTAGTTTTCAGATGAGCAATACACACTAGCCTATGTGGTAGACAAGGATTGGTGGAAGGAAGTCCTTCACACAAATGGATACAAGGTTCCCAGAATAGAAATGGCCGTGAAGTATGACCTTGCATAGCTCCATGTTGACCATAGTGGCTCTAACATAGATTTTTGCAGGAGACGAGCTTCATGAGCACATGCCGAAATGCTAGTTGGGGGTATATGTTGGTTGCTAAATTTTCCCACTTTTTACCCACCTTTTTATCCCTTTCTTGTAGTCATTTCATGTCCTTATTGGTCAATTTGTATTCTAAATAGCAAAGGTGCACCTATTATCATGTCTTTGTGAATTATTAATCAATGAAGTGTAGTCGTAGGGGATTATTTCCTAAAGCAATTTGCTAACTTAACTTTCCATGTAGATTTGGAGGAATGATGATCAAAAGCATAATTTAGCATATGATGATTGTTTGGTCTAAAATAAAGATGCAAATTAGAGTTTCATTTACTATCAATCCAAGTAAGTAAACTTCGAGAGTCATCCAATATATATGGACTTAGAGACAAACTAAACTAAGCTAAGTGAAGAAATGGCAAAGCTCCCTTACAGGAGGTCATTCATTGGGATATCCAACACCTATTTAGTCATTTAATCAAAATGAAATCTAAAGACATTGTGACAAGTGTAAGAAATATTACAGCTCCCTTACAAGAGACTGTTCATTAATATTTCTAATCATCTTAATCAAAAAAATATTTAAACTAATGGAATTAAAGCACTTAAACCTAATTCTGATTGATTACATGAAATATTAAAGCTTTCTTACAAGAGATTATTCATTTATATCTCAAGCATATGAATCAGAAACTTAAACTAATGAAATCAAACATTAAATAACAAATTAGATTCATTGAAAGAAACATTAATACTTTCTTATGAAAGGTCATTCGTTAATATTTCAAACATATGAACCAATAATTTAGTCTAATGAAATTAACAAACAAACATAAAATGAAAGTTTACCAAAACAAAATGAGCATGCAATTGAGGCAATGGGGGGCCTCCATAGCTCCACAAACACACCTAAAAAAGAAGTCAAATGTAGAAGAAAATCCAATCCACTTTATTTGTCATCAATTGCAAATTTCAATTACAAGCTCCAAGTTCTCCATTCCAAGAGGTCCTAAACTCTACATTACAATGATTCTAAAATATAAAATTACAAATGAAGGACTAAGTTTCTAAATTCTAAAAATTAAGATTGCAAATGAAGGAGATAACACTCCTATTTATACAACAAGATGAGATAACAACTCATAATGATGATCCACTTTTCCCTCTTCAAATCCACATATCTCTCAACCAATGGTGACACATAACCCTATCCTCCATGATCTTCTCCATGAGGTCCATGGTCTTATCCATGAGGTCCATGATCTCCTCAAATTCGAATTTGAACATAGAGTGCCACATAAGGGTGCCTTAGAAGATTCCTTTGTACCTACACATGTCAACAAACTCATTCTAATTGTTAGGTATAAGTATATGGATATTACTTTCTAAGGTTTAACCACAAATTCTCTTAAAATTAATAAGAATTAATAATATTTTGAAAAACACAAAGGTAACCCATATAATGATGAAAGTGAAGCAGATGTGATGACATGGTGGTGGAATAGAGGTGAGAAAATGTGTGAATGGAGAGAAAGTGGATGTTGAATGGAGTGAAATTAGATGAATTTTAAGGATAATTCTTAGGCCCAACAATGATTATCGAGCTAGAAGTGTTATCTTTGGATGTCAGCTGCAACGGTGGTTCAACCTATTGACCAACACAAGTGTTATCTTCGTATTTTTTATATCTCAAGAATTGTTATGCAAGTGTAAGCAGACAATTTTCCTAACCTTAGGCACTATTAGCTATTAAATGAAATGCATAAGTATTGATTACGGGGTTGGGAAAGCCGCCACTAGGAGATATACAAGATTTCTAAGTTGTAACAATAGACCTCTGTAATGTTATTTTTATTAATATATTTTGGATCTTTGGAGTATTTTATAGTTCGTGATCTTACTGGAGCCCTGATCAGGGAGTTGGGCCCACTCTCTTGATTAGGCACTATTGGATTAGATGCGTGCATAGGTTTATTTTCTGTTGTGTTATCTCTTTGTTGTGTAATGATTTCAATGTGTTGTTGTGAGTCTTAACTTGTTGTTACCCTGATTGTTGTTACAATTATAACTTGTTGTTACACATTGTTATGTTATGATTAAATGTTCAATGTTGGGTAAGGAAATCGTGGCCTACATATACCTTGCATGATAGCCTTGAAATAACCATTCGAGCCCAGGGTTGACAATTAATATGGATTTGGGTGAATTGCATGATTCATATTTGAACACCAACAAATACATGTACAAAAAGAAGAACCTCTACTACTAGGGTTGGGCCCTAACCCAAGAGCTTCATCCCTTGAGTCAACTCAGTGTTGGATCAAAGAAACCCTTTTCATTATCACCAAAATCTCAAAAATAAATTGAGAATAACAGTCACAATATCTTAGCTCGAAATTGCCTCTTGGCTACAATAAAAAGTTGAATCCTAATGAGGCCCTAGACCTTCTTATTTACAAAATTGAAGCCACCAACAACTTCCTTAAAATTAGGGAGGCTTGGCTCCCAAACGCAAGACTAACTTGGCTTCAACTATCACTGGCTTGGCTGCTAATGTACTCGGTGGGCTTGGCTGCTTGTAACTTCATGTTGGACCTCAGAATTTCTCTCTTCTTGACAACTTTTCTCACTACTTTCTCTTGTCTTCCATAAAAGATAGATCCCCATCACTGATAAATGATAGATTTTGTCTGGAGGACATTAAATGATTGACATGTTATACTTTTATGTTTTTTCTATTTGAATAAGTTTTTGCAAATTAGCCACGGAACGCAGCCTATTCTGCAGCTAATTGTGTGTTCCATAGCTACTTCCATGGTTTAATAGGTTAGAGGTGTCAAACGAAGAAACCAGCCACATGGGCATCTCTAGGATCGTCTCAACATGGATCCTATCCTAGTCACCTAGCCCAGATAGACAAAAAAGCCAGCTCAAGACCACAGTCAAAGGTGGAGTCAAACATATGAAACCCAGAAGCAATAGGACTCTTTTTCTACCCTTTTGTGGTTAGTTAATAAATCCAATAGTTCTGTTGAAGCATTAACTCAGATCAGCCACCTGTGTCAACGGTTCTGTGCAACCACCTTATTCAAATTCAAGTCACCTGTAGTTGATCAAACATTTATGTAGACTGGTTGTAATATGTGCAGACCACCTGTAGCTATTTTTCCTCAAAAGAAAGTTATGAATATTTTCTTTTAAATAATAGTTGAACAGAACCAGAGGGAGTTCGAAGTTTTTGATGTATTAAGTTTAAACTCATCAGCTCTGTAATTTTGGACTTTTTTTCCTATTTTATAATACAAAGCCATGTGTTGACTAAGGATCATTTGAAGGAGCATTTTGAAATAAGTTAGCAGCTCAACCTAGTCAGTTGCAGAGGGCCCATGCACTAAAGGAGGTTTTCTTTTCATTTGTTTTCTTCTTTATGTTCAGTTTTAATTTCATCATTTGCGTTTGGTAGTGTTTGTAACTTAGGTTGATTTCTTGTAGTTTGATTTCTTTTAGTTTTAATCAGTAGCATAATGTTAGAATTCAGTTAAGCAGTCTTGTTTCTCCAATCCATTTCATAACTGAAACAACTTTGTTTCTAAACATAGTAAGATTGAAAGTAATGAGGATGCATCATTGATTATCTTACTCACTGTTTTTGTTATTTATATCTTAGTTCAAGTTGTCAATGCACTGTATTAATGAATGTTTTTGGTCACCATTTCAAGCTGATATCCATCCTAAACTAAATGGTTAAACATTCACTTTACATAAGGGTTGAAACCAATCAGTTACCTTCTGCATGTTTTTATTTAGTTTTTTCTAGATCATGAAGTACAGAAGTTACTTGAATTCCATCTCAAGGAGGTTATCTTTCAAAATTGAAGGTTAGAGTAACTAGAAATACTTCAATTAATTTCATTCTCTATATTTATTTCAACATGACTTACAACTTTACCTTCTAGTTTTAAGAATTATTCATGAATTAGGATTAGATGAGAAGATACAACAGATGCTTTGTTTTTCCTTCTTTTAACTTAGATTTTGACTATGTTTTAATCTCTTAGTTCACCTTTAGGAAGTTTAGATTTAGTTTCTGATAGTTCAAATTGTACATCATTAGGAATCAAAGAACAAAAACCCGCAAAACAATATAAAATACAAAACAATGAAGTAAGAAGGGTTAACTAAGCACATACAGTGCACTACACTTCATCAGCTTACGAACCTCAGTTGATAATTTATGCAAAGAAATTTAGGACACGAAATTGACTAAACTTTTTGGTGCCATTGCCGGGGAAGTGTAACTAGGTAACCTTATCTCTTACATTAAGAAAAGATGATATGCATAGAGAAAGAGAATCTAGGGGTAGATTTATAGCTAGAAGCAGGAGTTCAATTCCTACAACACCACCTACTCCACCAAGAACAAGAAGAGATACACCTCCATCTCAAGCTCATACTCCCAGCCATAGAACTCCTGAAATTTCAGGGTCATAAATCCAATCAAAAGAATATCCTACTTCATCTACCAAGGCAGTCCTTGAGGAGAAAAATATTGGGTCTCGAACAGTAGGAGTAGCCTTTTTCACCTCCATAGGGGAGCACATTTTAGTTGAAGAATTAGGAATACCTGGTGAGGAAGAAGAAGTAGAACCTCTCTCTCATATCCCATTAATAGAAGAACCGGAGGAAGAGAAAGTAATGTTACAGGTTGAACCTTATACTGACTCTGAAGAAACTATAATGGCAAAAGGAGAGGATAGAGAATTCACACTGTTTGGAGGAGGACGTAGGGGAAATAATAGAGGAGGTAGAGGAAATAATGGAGGAGGCAGAGGAAATAGGTAAATACATGATTCTTTTGGATTCCTTATAGTGGATGAAGAAACAAATGCCACAATGAAAAATATCTCACCTTCTGTCCTCCCAAATTTCCATGGGTGAAAAAGTGAGGATCATGAAACATTTTTATTTGAGTTTGAAGTCTTGTGCAGAACCTCTGATTATCTAGAAGAGTCTCAAAAACTTAATTTGTTCCCTTCAACACTGAAAGGATCTACTTTGAAGTGGTTCATGGGGTTAGTCACTCAGTCCATTAGAACATGGAATTACATGAAAAAGGTGTTTTTGGATAGGTATTTGGATTATTGCATGCCTACCAATCACAAAGATGAAATATTCAAAATGTTGCAAAGAGAGGATGAAAATTTAGAGGATTTGATTGAGAGATTCAACTATAATTTGAAAAGAGCAAAGATGGACAATTTAGATCAAGATACCTTAAAATATGTTTTATTAAAATCCATTAGAGATAAGTGGATAGATATCCTTAACATGATGGGGAAGGGAGATATCTCTCAACTCCCATTAAATGACATAGGAGAATTATGTGTTCATCTCTCAAGAGGGAAATCCAAAACTGGGAAAGGTCCAAGAGATCCTTGTCTTGTTAGAGTAAATAAATTTACAACTAGATCAATGAGTAGGGCAGAAATTGGTAATATGCTTGATGAATTCAAAACAGATATTCTAGGGAGCCTTAGTGAGAAAATAGACACCCTTAAGTTGCAAAACAAGTAGAAAGCTGAGGTTGATGCTTTAGCTATTTTCTGTCCAAAATGCAGAAAAAAACATGCTCTAAGAGAATGCCCTTTCGATGCAAAAATTATAGAGACTTGTATGATTTTCTCAGAGAATCATGAGACCAAGGGTTGTCCTTCAATTCCAGGTCTTAAGGCTATTTTTCAAGAAGAAACAGTTCCAAATTCAGCAGAACATCTTTGCTTTGTCTCTAGAAAACCTTTGCAGGGGACACAAAATCAAGGATTTAACAATCAAATTTATCTTCAGCCCCCACCAAATTGGAATCCTTGGCAGCAACCTTGGCCTCAACCTCAATCTCAATCTCAACCTTGGGCTCAAGGAGTACAAAATCCTTATGGGATATTTTCTCAATATTATCAATATCCTCCATCATATCAGAATTATCCTCCCCCACACATTCCACAACAAAATCAGCAGCCACAAATTCAAAATCAGAACCCTCAACTTTCATTACCATTTCCACAAAAAATTCCACAACAAAACCAAAATCCTCAAATCTTACTACCATTTCAGTAAAGATAAAATCAGCTACCTGCCCAACCATTACCAAACCCCAACAATAAAAATCCTCATAATACTTACATGGTGGAAGGACAACAATTTCCAACTTATATGATCACTCCTCTCGATCTCAATGATGTTCAACTAAGATCTAGTAGGATATTAGAAAAGGAAAGGTCTTCTGTAGTTATTCAGGAACAAGACAATTTTGAGGAAGATTCTCTACAGCCCAGTAAAAGTTTTGAGGGAACATCTCTCCAAAACCAAAATACTGAAAATGAAAAATACAAAGAACAAGTGAACTCAACTCCTATCATTGAGAAGCCAGTATCTACTTCTGCACCTCCTTTTCCTAAAATATTACAAGTTGATAGAGGAGTAGAAAAGCAGATCATGTTGCCTAATTATTATTTTCTAGATGAATTAAAAAATGTTCGTATCAAAATCCCTTTGTTACAAGCCATTAAGGAGATTCCAATCCTAGCTAAAACAATAAAGAAGTTGAGCATAAAGAAACCAGGAAGAAAAGAAAAAGAAACAAAAATAATTCACTTGGTAGGAAAAATAGCAAATATAATGATGGGAAAAATTGCCATACAAAAATATGTAGATCTAGGAAGTCCAATTGTGAAAACACATATCAGTGGAGTTGAAATTCCAAATACATTAATTGATTTAGGGGCAGAAATAAACATCATGAGCAAACAAACCATGGAACAACTCAAGCTTCCTAATCTTCTTTACACACCTACATTACTGCAATTAGCGGACAAATCTATAATCAAACCAGATGTAGTGTTAGAATATATTTCAGTATCCTTAGATTCTTGGGTATATCCTATTGATTTTATGATGTTAACCCCTAAGAACAATCTAGGAGGACATCCACTCATATTAGGAAGGCCTTGGCTGGCCATAGCTGATGCTTTCATTAGCTGTAGATTTGGTGATATGTATATTTTTGATGGGAATTCAACAAAGAAATTCACTCTATATCCTTCAGCATGAAAAATCACAGAAATAGATGACAAAGAATGGATTGATGATGAAAATAACATTCAACCTCTCTTTAATATTTCAAAGATTAGTGAAGATAGTCAAATCTTAAATAGAATGGAAAATTTTGAATCATCTCTAGAATATGAACATGATCAATTTCAAGAAAAATCCAATATTGAATATTTGTCATTTAGGCAAATGTCTCTTTATTCTATTAAAGAATTTGGTAGCTCTACAATTGAAATCTTTCCAAGGAGAACATTGAACATAAACAATAACTTGGAGAAATTACAATGGGAAAAGCTAATCAACACATTACATATGCTGCATATGCATGGGAATATACTGACATGAAAGGAATTAGTCCTAAGACTTGTATACATCACATCTACATTCAGGAAAATTGTAGACCTATTAGACAACCTCAAAGAAGGATGAATCCAAATCTTAGGGAAATTGTGAAAGAAGAGCTGCAAAAACTATTGAATGTAAACTTCATTTACCCAATTTCAAACAGCCAATGGGTTTCCCATTTAGTGAGTGTACCTAAAAAGAATGGTAAATGGAGGGTGTGCATTGATTACCGAGAATTGAATAAAGCTACCCTTAAAGATCATTTTCCTTTGCCTTTATAGATCAAGTGTTAGATTCATTAGCAGGTAAGAAGTATTTCTCATTCTTGGATGGTTTTAGTGGTTATAATCAGATTCAAGTGGCACCTGAAGATCAAGATAAAACCACATTTACTTGTCCATGGGGAACCTATGCCTACTGAGTACTTCCTTTTTGGTTATGTAATGCACCTGCAACATTCCAAAGAGCAATACTAGGAATTTTTTCTGATCTAATGCATGATTGTGTAGAGGTATATATGGATGACTTTACAGTGTATGGGAATACATTTGAAGAAGCTTTGGAAAATTTGGAAAAAGTTCTTAAAATATGTAAGGAAGCAAACCTTTCACTAAGCCATGAAAAATGTTTTATGATGTTTACAGAAGGTATTGTTTTAGGGCATCACATTTCAGGAGATGGGATTAAAGTTGATAAATCTAAATTTGAAGTCATCTCTAAATTATCAATTCCAAATTGTCAAAAGGATGTTCGAATTTTTCTAGGATTTACAGGATACTATAAATGATTTATAGAAAAATTCACTAAAATAGAATCCCCACTCTTCAAATTACTCACCAGGGATTGTGAATTCAATTGGAATCCTGACTACCAATTAGCATTTGAGACTTTAAAAACAAACATTTTTGAAGCACCCATCTTGAGAGGTCCAAATTGTAAACTACCTTTTCACATTTCAACAAATGCTTTAGATACAACTCTGGGAGCTGTATTAGGACAAAAAGACTTGATTCCCTATGTCATCTACTATACAAGTAAGAATTTGACTCCCACTAAGTTGAACTATACTGTAACTGAAAAGGAATTTTTAGTTGTTGTTCATGCAATCAACAAGTTCAGACATTATATAACAGGCTATGAAACCTTTGTTCATACACATCACTCTGCAATTAGATACTTAATGAATAAACCTATTACTAATGGCAGAGTTACAAGATGGCTTTTACTCTTGCAATAATTCAATATTATTGTGCTAGATAGACCTGGAAAACAAAACATAGTTGCTGATTTCTTGTCCAGAATTCAAAATATCAAAGATGACACTCCAGTTGAAGATAATTTTTCTGATGAATATCTTTTTGCAGTGACTACTCAAACTCGTTGGTTTGCAGATATTGCTAATTACTTAGTCACAAGGAAATTTCCTTCACATTTATTTCCTAGAGAGCAAAGAAAAATCATTTAGATAAGTGCAAGATACTCATGGATCACTAATCAATTGTATAAAATAGGCCTAGATCTTATGATCATAAGATTTGTTAGGGAAGATGAAATTCCTGAGATTCTTAAGGCATGTCATGATGAGTCGTGTGGTGGACACTTTGCTGATAAGAGGATAGCCTATAAAATCCTTTCTTTAGGATATTATTGGCCATCCATCTTCAAAGATGCCAAAGAATATGTCAAGAGGTGTGACAGCTGCCAGAGGGTAGGGAAACCTACTCCTTCAAATGAAATGCCACTACAAATTCAAGTACTCATCGAACCTTTTGAAAACTAGGCCTTAGATTTTGTTGGACCAATTAATCCTCTATCTAAGAAAAAGAAGTATATATTGGTATGCACTGATTATGTCACTAAATGGGTAGAGGCCAAAGCATTACCTTTGCTAATAAAAAATATGTAGTTAACTTTCTTTTTGAGGACCTCTTCACTCGTTTTGGTGTTCCAAGAGAAATTGTGACAAATCAGGGATCTCAATTTACATCTAAAATGTTGAAGGGTCTTGTGGAATATTACAAGATCAAACATAGGAAATCTACTCCCTATCATCCACAAGCAAATGGTCAAGTTTAATCTACAAATAAGGTGATTGAAGGAATTCTCACTAAGACTATGCATCTACATAGAAGAGATTGGGCAGAAAGGCTTTCTGAAGCCTTATGGGCCTATAGAACTACATGGAAGAACACAATGGGGCATACACCCTATGAACTTGTTTACGGGAAACAAGCCCTATTCCCTATAGATTTTCAAATCAAAACCTTCAAGATGACAGTGCAATTGGGACTAGATTTATCATAGGCATAGAAATATAGATTAGAGCATCTCAATGAACTTGATGAAATCAGGCAAGATGCAGTCCAAAGAACTAGTATAGTCCAACAGCAAAGGGCTAAATGGCATGATAAATATATTAAGGAGAAGAAGTTTCAACCAGGAGATTGGGCATTGATGTTCAATTCAAAGTTCGAAGATTTTCAAGAGAAGTTTCAAACTCATTGGCTTGGGCCATATGAGATTGAAGAAATCTTTAATAATGGAGCAGTAAAGATAAGGATAATAGATGGAAGCAAAATACCTCTTCTTGTGAATGGTCATCGGTTGAAGATATATCAAAAACCAATTTCAAGAGAGGAGTTCATTAAGATTTTCTAGAATAACTCTAAAATCAAGCTAGTGAAGAAGAACTCTTCTTCTTCACTAACTTAGTCTTTATTTTTCCTAAAAATAATGATGATAAAAAAAATATGTATAAGGTTGAAAACCAATCATTGATTGGCATACTTATATAGAAAATACAGGGTGAAAATCAGAGATTTCCAACATCCTATATTTTCCATTTCCTTTCTGTAATAAGTAGTGACAAAAAGCTACATTCATTTACAGGTTAGAGTCTGCAAATTCATCATCTCATTCTGTCTTCATTTTTTTTTCAGTTCCACTTCATCTCACTGTCATATTCCATTTACATTTTATCCTTTTAAATACCCCTTATCATGGTCAAACTAGCCGTTATCAGGTCAAATCGAGCTGTTGTATTTTTAGTCGTTACCTTATCAAGAAATTTCAGTCATTGGATATTCTGCCCTATCTATTTAAAGTGCATAGCCAGATCTGATCATTCAACTTGTCCTGACGATGAACCACACTGGTTGGTTCAAAACGCGTCGACAAAAATTTCTCTATGTGATTTTCACCGAAGAATCTTCAAAAAGTTGATATGAATCACAGAAGTCTCAATTCAATAATTGATTCCCTGCATGGAGGAGCCACGACATCTAAAGTTCATCATTTTGAACGAGCACGCTTGCAGGTTTCTAAGTTGAAGGCAGATCTAGCATTTCTTAAAAGGTGCAGAGATTCCACCACTATTCCGGTTTTTGCTTAGATTAAACATCACTTGCACTCTCCTCAAAACCATCACGTCTTCCTAAAGGCCAGCTTGGCTTTATTAAGGTCTGAAATTAACAGAATTCGAATAACCCTAGATCGGCTCTCTCGAAGTTTGCTCTATTTTCATTTGGAGCTATCTAGTGCAATGTCAACCTCCCTATGGGCAAGAGTTAATGCTTGTTCAGCACCAAAATGCCTGCACATGGAGGATCATTGGAGGTTGAAACTGGCTGCTAAGTTTCAAAGGTTGGCTCTTATATCTACCAACCCAGTCTCTTTGGTGAATTATGTCTCCCAGGTTCGGTTTTCTGCCAATCAAAAGTCTGCACTCCGGAGCTGGGTTCTTCATAATTCTAGGGAAGCTAACTCACCTATGCAATCCAGTAAGTCAGATGGGGCAGCCTGCTCCCATTCGAACCTGTTAGCGATATCCTGTAGTGAGGTTGTTCCTGGTACCGACGACTCGGCTTCTTCTTATTCCTCCTCAACGGTCGGTGTACCTGTGTGGGGGATAATGTTGAGTCTCTTCAGACACAGTCCAGTCACCCCAGCTCCCATTTTTTCGTTTTTTCTGATCTGCAGGACCCTTCTCTTCATAGTAGTGCGGATCAGTCTGAATCTGTGGTTCCTCAGGTCCCCTGTTCTGGTACTCGTGTAGTCCATCCGGTTCCGGCTTCCCGCGATCATGAGAACAGTTTCTGCACAGGTGCCTAGGTCTCTGCCATTAACCGCTCAGGTAAGTTCGGTGATTCCGTTGTTCCTCATATCCCCTTCACCGGTTTTGGCACCCGCGAAGTCCATCTGAATCCGGCTTCCCGCGATTTTTATCATGTGAACCGGGACTCTGCCATCGACCTCCCTGATAAGTTCTGTAATTTTGATCAGGTTTATAGTCTTAGTAACATAGGTGAAGTTGGGATTAACAATAAGGTTGATTTTAATCCTTTAAATAAAGCTAGTTAGATTAATAATACTGAAAATTATAATGGTAATAATAATTACAACATTATGATTAAGATTGGTAGTGACAATAATAATGTTATTAATAATAGCGATAATAATATTAAAAATTATAATACTAGTGAGATTTGTAATAGCAATGGTAATATAAGTTATCACGTTATTAATAATACTAATAACAATAATAGTAATTATATTAAGAATATTAAATTATAACAGTGATAGATTTACATAATATTAATAAATTAAGAATAATACTATTATTAATAGAATAAAAATTAATTTATATATAAACGATATTCAATATAATATAATAATTATAAATATGAATTTTGCGATGACAATGTATAATTAAATGACAGTTTAATGTATAATAATAATAGTAATAATAGTAGGATTAATTTCTTCGTTGATAATGAAGATAATAACACCTTTAATAATACTAATATTGATAATAATAATATTGTAAATAATAATGAGATAGAAAATAAATATTTTTCTAGGAACAGGAGGATAATGAACAATGATAATAGGTTAACAAGGCTTAACTTACATAGAAACATTAACTCTAAATCGAGGAAGAGTCATTTAAATGATGTTAATCCTCCCCTTTCCTCTCGTATTAATAATAAAGTTATTAATTTATCTAGTTTTTCTTTTCCCGCTTTTGTTTTTAATGTTTTAAGCAAAGGTCTAAACTTTTCCTTGGCCCCTAAGAAGATCTCGGTTGATGACATTATTTGTGACATACAATTTGGGATTCGGGGTTTACCTGATAGTATTAAGAATACTATTAGGCAGGATTGTGCGGTTATCCTAAGGAAGGCTAAGCCTCCCAGGAGCAACCTTAACAGAGATGAATTTGAAGCCCTAAAATCCTTAAATCAGAACAAAGATCTTGTTGTTCTCAAAGTTGATAAGTGGGTGGATGTTGTCATTCTTAACAAGGAAGACTACCGCAATAAAATGTTAGATCATCTTCATAATAGCAGTAGTTATAAGAAGCTTCCCAAAAACCCGTTAAAGAGGATCTCCAAGATTGTGGCCCTTGCCATTAAATCCTATGACTCAGTGAGTCCCCTGCACCAAAAACTCATTGAGAGCGATCCGATCACGCCTAGAATCTATGGGCTTCCTAAAATCCATAAGGAAGGAGCTCCCCTTAGGCCTATCGTCAACACCATTGGAGGTTCTCCCTATCTTCTTGCTAAGTCTCTTGCCTTGAATCTTAAACCCTTAGTTGGTCGTACAACATCCTTCGTTAAAGACTCGGCCTCCTTTATTGAGGAGATCAAGGACATCAAGCTGGACCCTAGAGACATTCTGGTCAGTTTTGATGTTGTTTCCCTCTACACTTGCATCCCTATAAATGAGGCCATGGATGTGATCAACCATCTAACTGATCCTGATACTGCTCGGTTAGTTGAGATCTGCCTCACCTCAACCTTTTTCAGTTTTGAAGGTGAGTTCTTTGAGCAAACTTGTGGGGTTGCCATGGGCTCACCCCTATCCCCTGTGGTTGCTAAACTTTTTATGGAAGATTTTGAATCTAAGGCTCTGAACTCAACCCGTCTCCTACCCAAACTTTGGAAAAGGTATGTAGATGACACTAATGTCATCTGGTCTCACGGCCAAAAGGAGTTAGATCTCTTCTTCGATCATCTCAATAATCAATCCTTGGCTATTAAGTTCACTATGGAATAGGAAGTTGATGGTTGCCTCCCTTTCCTTGATATTATTATCTCTAAAAATGAGGATGGTTCCCTCTCCCACCATGTGTTTAGCAAGAAAACTCATATGGAGCAGCATCTTCATGCTAGTTCCCACCATTTCCCGGCCCAGAAGTTGGGGGTTCTCAACACCCTTGCAACTCGTGCCTTAAGGAACTCTGATGATAAGAGCTTCGAGGAGGAGAAATCCCATCTCCTTAGTGTCTTTGTTGAAAACGGTTATAGCAAACACCTGGGACAAAAGGCTTTCCTCAAAGCAGCTAAGAATTTGTTAACCAGAAGAGGGCCTAAAGAGCGGATTCCTGGTGTCCATCTTTCGTTTGTTCAAGGGACCACGGATAAGATTGTGAGGATTCTTAAGAAGCATAATGTCCCCGTGACTTTTAGACCTCTTAACACCATTCGTAAATCCCTCAGATCTGTGAAGGATCCCATCGACCCTAAAAACATGAAAGGGGTTTATATTATTCCTTATTCTTGTGGGACCCCCTATATTGGTGAGACTATTGCTTCATTAATCAAAGAATTAGTGAGCACACAGCTGACCTCAAGCATATGAGAACTAAGTCTTCCGCTTTAGTAGAGCATGTGGAGAAAACCAATCATCATGTTTGCATTGAGGAGGCTAGTGTGATTGCTCAAGTGTCGCTATTCCATCACAGGAAATTTAGGGAAGCCCTCGAGATTGAAAAAGACCGAACAATCTCAATATAGAGGATGGCTAGAAGATCAGTAGTTGCTGGATCCCAGTGCTCTCCTCCTAGTCGTTTTCTTTCTTCCCCTCCCTTATTTTATCGATTAATTAATTTTTAATATGGTAATTTATTATTATTATTATTGTTATTATACTAATATTTATATGTGAAAACTCTTTGACTATTAATTTAAACTATTAATTAATTTAATAGGGTATATTATTATTATTATTTATTTATTTATTTATTTTTAATTTTATATGTGTATCAATTTGAACTTAATTTACATAAAGTTAATTTAAAATTAATCTATTTTATAATTAATTAATTTAAACTAATTATACTATTTTCACCCTTAAATAGACCTTGAAATTAATTTTATATTTCCAACCTTGTATTCTCTAAAAGTTTTTTTTGACGAATATTTATTATTTCATGTAAATATAATTAAATATTACTATATTTTAGTTTTTTATAACTAATCAATATTTTTTCTAACAATTTAAAATTAATTTTATTCTTATTTATTAATATATTTGAACTTATTTATTTATTTATTTTAATAATTACTTATATATAATATATTAATTTTACTTATTCTAACAAATTTAAATTAATTTAGATTTATTAATATATTTGAAATTAATTTGTTTTATGATTTACTTATTTTTTTCTTTTGTGAGTAAGGACTAATTCTATTAAAAAAGAAAAGAGTATAGTACAATCAAGCTTGCTTGCAAGCGAAGCAAAAAAGCAAGGGGCCCAAGGAGATAGGGACCACCTTGCTCCTTGGCTAAGAACCAGGAGAGGGCTGAAGAGAACATGGAAAAACAAAGAACCGGAACTAAGCAGATAGAACTACCCTGAGGGGGCTGTTACTATCACACGACTTTTTTTCCCTTTTTTCTTGCTTACTTTGACCCATTTAGTGGAATTTGGCTAAGCCGAAACAAGTTGAAGACAGTTCTGCCCTGGCGGCGGAATATCCTTCTCAGAATCTGAGGAAGAAGTGAAATGAGAACGTTTCTGGGATATCTGAGAGACGGAGGGGTCTGCCGAATCATCCAAGGGAGCATCCACCGGAATCTCAGCATTTTGTCCATCTGCAACTATTTCCTCCTCATCTGAATTGGCGGAATATGAATCCTCCATAGGCGGAGGAGGCACACAGGGGTTCCAACTTTTGGACATGGGCTTGCGCTTTGGAATCTTCTTTTTGTCGAGGTACTGGGGACAGGAACTTTGGAGATGTCCTGTTTGATGACAATGGCGGCAATGGAAAGCTGTGTTCTCGTAATCCAAGGTTTGAGTCCAATGGAAATCTCCATACTTGAGATTCATCTGATCCGGCAGTCCTTTGCTTATATCTATTTCTGCACAGAATCTACCAAATGTGTAGAGCTCATTTTCCTTTCGAGAGGAATCTATAGCCAAGTAGCGTCCTAAAGTTTCGGCAATTGCTATGAAGACCGAAACATGCCATAGATGCACAGGAAGGTTCGGGAGCCTGACCCAAATGGGAGTCTTGGTGATAACAGTTGTAGAAGGGTCGAAGTCTGGAAACCAAGGAGTAAGAAAAAGCCCCGTCGAGCCCCAAAACCAAGGGCATCCCGTTAAGGCCTTCTGATAATCTTCATTTCGGTCAAAAACCACAATGAAGAATCCTTTTGAACATAAGTGTATCTCGCTTTTTTTAGTCTAATTGGTATGAATCCATTGGTATAGATCTGATGTGCGAGGCCATAGCCCATTGAATCTACATACAAGTGCGGCTTCTGCATAAAGTTGATAGCGATCATCAATCCCAGGATGGGAGAGATTGATGGAAGGAATGTTCTCTAATTTGTCCACCAGAAAAGGCTTTGGAGCCTCAAATGGATGGCCTGCTGATGAAGAAGGCTGTGAATGGGCAGCATCTTTGCGGACAGCATCTTTAAAAGAGAAAGAAGGGGCAGAGGAGGTCTGCCTGAAGGAACCCCCTCTCAAACGAAAAGTAGCTACAATAGAGGCATCCCTCTGAATGCTGTAAAAAGAGAGAGGAAGGGTAGTCATAAGTTGCTTACCCTTGTATACCAGGCTGAGGCAAGATGAGGGGATCCCTAGCTGGCCTTCAAGATTTTTCAAAAGGTCCTGCACAAGATCCGTTGCGCGTGCCCATTGCATAGATGTCTTACCCGAGAGGTTGACTTGGATCTAGAAAACGAGAGAATCTTCATACAGATCTGGGTCAGATCTGGCTCCTGCTATCTGGCTCCAGCCTTTGCAAAGCTCAGAAGAGAGAGGACTGGAGCTTTGAAGGGCCTTCATCTCCTGAATTTGCCTAAGGGGAAAGAGAGTAGAAGAGGGAAAGGTCCAAAGATTAATAAACCTGTCAATACGTTCCGCCGAGGAGAGTTTCCGTGAGATCCATCCCTGCAGATCCAGGAAGCTTAAAAGGTTTTGCAGATCTAGAACAGGGTAATAGCTATCCTGGGTGAGCAGATAAAGTGATGATATGCATGGGCTTCCTTCTAGAGCAGAGAGATTCTTCCTGGGGGACGCTGTCTCAGGATGGATAGGAGGGGACTCTGGATAAGAGGGTCTTCTCGCGCGTGAAGCGGCTGCAACGGTCCATGAACTGTTTACTGCAGGGCCGAGGGACACCTCCACAAAGGAGCTGAAATCGGCGGTCGATCTGAGAGGAAACCCTCTGAAGAGCTGAGCGCTGTCATGGCGGAGCTTTTTTCCTATCCAATCTGGCGATAACGGCAGGCACTGTCGCTGCTCCTCGCCTTCCTATCGCAGGCCCGCACTCTTCAGCAATACCTCTGCTTCCTCGGGAGTTATTTGTTCGCCAAACGTGATCATGCTTGTCCTGCCAGTAGGCTGGTGCATACGTATGGTTGGCCGACCGACAGGAGACGCATTTGCAGTTCGATCAAAGGCATTGCTGTCTGTGCTCACTGAAGGCCTCGCGGGGGTTCAAACCTGCGAACTGTCGGATGGCCCCTCCGACCAGCTGAAGAGATCGAATGATGACGGCCCGCCAGGAGGCGCATGCGCTCTCCTATTGTTCCCACTCGTAGCTGCTAGGCTGCCGCTGCTGTTTTCCGCAGACATTTTCAATATCAAACCTGCCTGCGCCACCAGAATACCACCGCTGCTCTAGGGTTTTTCTCCTGCAGACTCTCTGGTTTTGCTCAAGATTTTAATTATTCAATACCGTTTTATGATTTACTTATTATATTATATTGATTTATTCTATTTTAATAACTGAATTTTCATATATATATATTATATAATATATATTATATATAATATATATATTATATATATATAGATATATATATACATACATATATACATACATATATATATTTATATATATATATATATATATATATATATATTATATATATATATATTATAATATATATATATAGAATATATATAAGTAAATAAATACCCCTTATCATGGTCAAACTAGCCATTATCAAGTCAAATCGAGCTGTTGTCTTTTTAGCCATTACCTTATCAAGAAATTTGAGTCATTGGATATTCTGCCCTATCTGTTTAAAGTACATAGCCAAATCTGCTCATTCAACTTGTCCTGACGATGAACCACACTGGTTGGTTCGAAACGCGTCGACAAAAATTTCTCTATGTGATTTTCGCCGAAGAATCCTCAAAAAGTTGATATGGATCACAGAAGTCTCAATTCAATAGTTTTACCCCATTTCACCCTATTTTTCATTTTATCTTACATCTCATTCCATCTCAACATCATAACCCATTTCCATTTTATTTTTACATTCCTATTTCATAAGCAGTATTTCACTTTTCCTTCTTTTCACATTCTATAGCTGATTCCATTCCATAGGTAATCTGATTCTACAGCTACAACTTACTTATCAGCTCTGGCACAATTGTACAACTCACAAATAAATCATGAATGCAGGGAAATTAAAGAATCAAGTTTTGGAGATCAACCATGCTCAAAGTACCTATGGATCCACACCAAAAGAATTATCAAGTTAAAGGTTAAGTTCTAAAGGTAAAATGCAAAATTTATTTCAAACACCAAATTACAAACATAAGTCATGCATAATATGAATGATCATATCTCTCCTTAACAAGTCATCATTTGATTTGATTGCCACTTCATGATACCACATCTCAGCCACATCTTCCACATTCGATACCAAACGGTCTATAATGATTTCATCATACCACACCTCCACTACGTTCCCCATACTCTGTACTCAAATGGTCTCTAATAACTCCATATGTTAACGGTCAAAACTACGATGTGACCAACGTATTAACATCTCTCCAAACCCTCACCGTCTACTTATTCCACGCAAACCCATAGTTCTTTTTCACCATACTCGCAGTCAATCCATTTCATAGACTAGGAGAGTAATTCTGAAGGTTAGAAAATTCTATGAAATAGAGACCATGGGACTCATTGTCAGGGTAGAGCCCTGTTGTGGCCACCAACAACCCCCCTTCTTATTTAGTGTTATTACTAATACTAAATAAGTGGGGACCCTTAGTCAAAAAATTTAAAAAATGAATTAGTACTTCTATTTTCTTTTAAATAAAACTTAATATCATAAACTTAAGAAAATAACCTTGAAAAATCTAAAAAGCTTAAGTTTCATGATGAGGAAAGATAAAATCACTCCTTAAGAAATATCACATCGCATGCTTTAAAATGCACTTACGCTGGAAAACGTAGAAAACGCCGATATGCGATGGTGCATATCACAAAATCACACCTCGCAAGAAATACATTAACACGAAATGGGTACATACCACGATTATGCGATATTGTGACCATGCGATATTGCGATATCGCGATATTTCGATAGAGCAGCAAAGCGATCTTACGAAAGAATAACAGAGTGATATTGCGATATTGCGATCTTGCGATAATGCGATGCAGCGATCTGCGATATTGCAAAGCAAATCGCAAAATCCCTCCATCGCAGATTTTTAGGGCTCATTATTCAAGAAAAACTTTTTCCATAAAACGAGACCTGGTTATGCGCTTTAATGCTAATTAATGAGTTAGTTGCCAGTTGTTAATGAAATATGGTTTTATGTTTATCGAAGATCCAGTTCACGTAAGGTGGTAAACTTTTGCATGTCTTCAGAATTTAAAGCTTTCCCGTCACTATTCCTTGTCATTACTCTCACCTCACTTGTAAACTGCAAGAACGAAGAACAAAGAACTATACAAAGCAGTATACAGGAAACTATGGGGAAGAAAGGCAAGGCTCCGATGTCTGAAGATAAAGAAATGGCACCCTTGTACATAGACACCGCATGCAACAGAGATGCGGGTATTTCCACTTGGAAAGGCATGTATAATCTACTTGAGGAAGAGAATCCCAAGGTAACGGAGTTTATAGCTACTGCAGGTTCATCGAGGTCTTCTGAAGCATCAGTTGTAGATTTAGCTTGTTGATTCCTGCACCGGATAGCAGCGAGACCCAAAATTCTCCCCTACACGGACATGATTAAATGGGTACTAGATAGCACTAACATTAAAAATAGACAGTTTAAGACTCAGGGTCAAGGACTTATCGGTTCATTCGCCCAACAATATTTGAAACTTATGTATCATTTGCCAGAGCCACAGGCAACTTACAACTAACAGTTCATAGAGAAGTTTGTCAAAGAAAATGAAGACCTGGAAAAATGCACGAAAGATTGGTCAAGGAGAGACGAACCATTGAAAAAGGATAAACATGGTATGTATAGTACTGGTTCCCTCACTTCCCCATATTGCTTTGCTGTTGCTATGATCTGTAGGCTTTACAGAAAACTAGATATTAACAAATTCTCATCTCAATGGCTACCATTGGTGGATGTCGCCATTAATTCTACTATTATGGATTGGTCTAGAATACTGTCAGACAACTTAGCTACTGCCATTGTAAATTACCGGTCTAAAAGAACTGTTTCCCAGAGAATTTATCCCCCATTTTACTTATCGACATATGTAATGGATGCAATTTGCTACGTTTCAAAGTTTCCTGTAATGGGATGGAAATGGATGACTCAAGACCATTTACCCATTCATGTTTATCATAAAGAATTGTGGGATTCTAAATTCCCTCCATTTTTCTACAAAATTTGTCATGGAGTTATGTTACCCCTGTACAAAATGTTGTACAACAAAGATGCTCCAAGATGTTCTTCTGAAGCAGAGGCAGATACACTCACAGTCGCGAGATGGTTTGGAGAGGAATTGTTTACATATGTCAGGGTATTAGGAAGTGTCGCTTCCCCTCACGTCTTACCTTTGTATGTTCCTGACAAACTCATGGCACAGGAAATTTCTTATCAAACCTATGGAGAGGGAGGTTTGACTAAAGATTTGAAAGATAAAAAGAAGGCTATTTGGCCATAATTTCCTGTACCCTGTGGAGCCTTCTCACTATTTGATGTAGGCCATGCATTCAGGGAAGCTGAGAAAGTAGTGGAAGAAGCAGCTACAATAGCAAACAGCCTTATTGATTGCATAAATGAGAATTTGCATAAAGCAAATATAATCTTAGAAACCACTGCAGGGTATCTACCAAAGGTACAGTAGCTGCAATCGAACTGGAGACAGAAGACTCAAGAAAAGGTAGAATTAATTAGAAGATTAACTAAGTTGAATTGGGATTATTACTGGACTTATTTAGTGAAACCACACAGCCAGTGTATGACACTCAAAAGCATCATCAATTCTGCCGAAAAGATGGCACCAATTCTTGTTGATTCTGTTTTCACAGGGCAATTAAAGGCTGAAGTCGGCCAACCGAACCTTTTCAAGCAAATGCTGAATGCTTGCGATGGTAAGGAGCAAATACAGAAATAGTTAGATGTTAGATTTAATTTTAGAAATAGTTTTGCTTTACCTTTGCCTAGAAAAAGGATGGTCACTTAAACTGTATCCTATATTTTTGTAATAAGTTATTTTTAGATGTAGTTAGTAGTATTTAAACCCTTCTCATGCAGTTAGAGAAGGGTCCAGAAATTTATCAAAAACTTGTCCTCAGAACATGCACTTTTGCACCCTCCGAGGAGGTTTTGATGAATGAATGGAACATGATTTATTGATTTTTGCATTTAATATCTGCTACTAATGTTGCACTTCTGTACTCTTAGTGGATGTTGGATTAAGAAGAAATAAATTGTTATTGCTTGAAGCTCATGAGTAGAACTAGTTATAAATGGTACTTCTATCTCTTAACTATTTCTACCTTTTGTGTTAAAGTGATATTCAAGTTCAGTTGTTTATATATTAATGCATGAATGCCTGAGTTATCATTTGGCACTTTTGTACGGTGATAGCTATCTATTTATGCTTATTATGCGATATGTTTTTCACAACTGTCTTGTCTAACTTTTTATACGAAGTGGTTCATCTATATTGAATTCTTTTCTCATAACAGTTGAATGATCTTTATTACTGATTGTTATTTGAAATCATTTTAGATCGCATAGCAAAAAGATTACACCCCGGGTCAGTGTAGATTTAGATGTGTCTGATTTCTAAGAATACAATTGCATGTCATTAAATTAGAATTAAAATTAGAGCATCTTAATTAGGAACTGTTAGACCAGAAATATCAATCAATCTCAGGCACACACACATAAATTGGGAAACTGGTCCCATATCCCCAGTTGGACCCACCATACCAAACGGAAAAGGAGCTGCCAACCAAGGTCCGGACCAGGTGGGTATTCCCCTTGTTGTTGACCCGATTTTCGGGGCTTCAACAAGCCCATAGGGGAAAAGTATATGGAAGGGTACCCACAACTCAAGGAGATGTTACAGAATGCTGGATGGCTCAATTTCATTAAAAAATTTGATGGATATCATAAGGAGATCACAAAATCTTTTTCTAGATCATTCAATGGTACAGAAGTAGAGATTGGAGACATTAAGTTTGCAGTAACATAATATTACATAGCAGAGGCTACAGAAATGCCAAGACTTGGTGAGAGATGGTTCAAAAATAAAGAATTTCACAGTGAATCATGGAAGGTAATCCTCAGGAACCAAGGTATGGATGTCACTGTGTTTAGAAAAGGAATTCCTATTTTAGCACTTAAAAATAAATGGAGAAGCATGCTTTTGATATTACAAAAATTTGTTACCTGTGAGGGAAGATTCGGATGCATGTATGTTTATCATATACGTTTATTGATGAACTTTCTAGAAAATGGAAACATCAACCTCCCTTTCTTCCTTCTAAACAGTCTAAGGAGGATGGCTTCAAATGTACAAAATAAAATAGAATTCATAGACACAACTATGTACAATCATGGGTTGGTAAAAATATTGGTTGAGTTTCATCTTAAAAGAATAGGAGATACTTGGGAAAACTTCTTGATAAGAAACTATTTCCAAGAGGCACCAGAATCACCTAAAGAGCGTAATTTTTGAAGGAGTAAGAGGAAAAAGACCAATATGACCATCCAAAGAAAACCTGAGTCCTCCACACAGAAAAATGATGAAGAGCTAGTCTCTGAGACAGAGATCAGGGAGAAGATCAAGAAAAAAGGGAAGATAAAAAAGAAAGCTGGTGGAATTACTCAGAATAGACCTGAATCTTCATTACAACAAGATGATGAACAATTACTCTCTGAAAATTTGACAGAGATTAGGAAACAAATCAAGAGAAAGGAAAAGATAGGAAAGGAGAAAAAGGGTACAAAGGAGGAGAACATAAGCCCCCTGCAACTTAGAAGGAGCTCTAGACTCCGAGGTATGGTAAAGTAGGTACCATCAAAGGGAACAGAGTTCATAAATCTAGAAGAAGAAACCCCAGTACCATCTCCTGATAATGTTCCATTTACATACACTCCTCAAAAATTTCCTAAACAGTGTTTCAAAGGCAGCCTCAGCAGAGAATCTCCAGGCATAGACCTAGTGCAGCAACAATTTTATGATTACATAGAGTCACTGGAAAAGAAAAGTGCCTCAATGGATCCAAAATCCTCAGCCAATCCAGAACAACCTATCAATCAACAAGAACCTCTAATTGACTCTCTCAAACAGGAAATCTATGAGTTAGAGATATTGAACAGGCATATCAAAAAAGAAAATGAAACCCTGAAGAAACAAAGGAAGTTGGATAAAGCCATTCATGATAATATGATACTGCACCTAGGGCTATGGTACAAGAAGAATAGGAAGCTGAAGAGGAAGAATAGAAACTTGAACAGAACAATCATCAACCTAAAATACAGACTTCTCATGAAGAAACCTAGGATGGCAGTCACTTTAAAGAGGAGCAAGAGAAGAAAGTTATATGTACTAGCAGAGGTGTCTGAGCAGATGCAATAGAAAAAAAGAGTTCACATTTTTGGAAAAATTGCATGGGGACATGCAATGATTTTGTAGTGGGGGTATGTTGGACCTCAGAATTACTCTGTTCTTAACAACTTTTCTCACTTCTTTCTCTTGTTTTCCAAAAAAGATAGATCCCCATCACTGATAAATGAAATATTTTGTCTCAAGGAGGACATTAAATGATTGACATGTTATACTTTTATGTTTTTTTCTATTTGAATAAGTTTTTGAAAATTAGCTACGAAATTCAGCCTATTCTATAGCTAATTGTGTGTTCCATAGCTACTTCCATGGTTTAACATGTTACAGGTGTCAAACGAAAAAACTAGCCACATAGGCATCTCTGGAATTGTCTCGACATGGATCCTATCCTAGTCACCTAGCCCAGATCGACAAAAAAGCTAGCTCAAGACCACAATCACAGGTGGAGTCAAACATATGAAACCTGGAAGCAATAGGACTCTTTGTCTACCTTTCGTGGTTAATTAATGAATCCAACAGTTCTGTTGAAGCATTAACTCGGATCAGCCACCTATGTCAACGGTTCTGTGCGACCACCTTATTCGAATTCAAGTCACCTATAGCTGATCAAACATTTACGCAGATTGGTTGTAATACGTGTAGACCACTTGTAGCTAATTTTCCTCAAAAGACAATTATGTATATTTTCTTTTAAATACCAATTGAACAGAATAGGAGGGAGTTCGAAGTTTTTGATGTATTAAGTTTAAACGTATCACCTCTGTAATTTTGGACTTTTATTACTGTTTTATAATACAAAGCCATGTGTTGACTGATGATCGTTTGAAGGAGCATGTTGAATTAAGTTAGCAGCTCAACCTAGTCAGTTGCAGAGGGCCCCTGCGCTGAAGGAGGTTTTCTTTTCATGTTTTCTTCTTTCTGTTCAGTTTTAATTTCATCATTTACTTTTAACAGTGTTTGTAACTTAGGCTGATTTCTTATAGTTTGATTTCTTTTAGTTTTAATCAGTAGCATAATGTTAGAATCCAATTGTGCAGTCTTGTTTCTCCAATCCATTTCATAAAGGAAACGACTTTGTTTCTAAACAAATTAAGGTTGAAAGTAATGAGGATGCATCGTTGATTAGTTTACTCACTGTTTTTGTTATTTATTTCTTAGTTCAGGTTGTCAGTGCATTGTATTAATGAATGTTTTTGGTCACCATTTCAAGTTGATATCCATCCTAAACTAAATGGTTAAACATTCACTTTACATAAGGGTTGAAACCAATCAATTACCTTCTGCATGTTTTTATTTAGTTTTTTTTAGATCATGAAGTACAAAAGTTACTTGAATTCCATCTCAAGGAGGTTATCTCTCAAAATTGATGGTTAGGGTAACTAGAAATATGTCATTTAATTTCATTCTTTGTATTTATTTCAACATGACTTACAACTTTACATTTTAGTCTTAAGAATTATTCATGAATTAGGATTAGATGAGAAGATAGGACAGATGCTCTGTTTTTCCTTCTTTTAACTTATATTTTGACTAAGTTTTAAGCTCTTGGTTCACCTCTAGGAAGTTTATATTTAGTTTCTCATAGTTCAAATTTTACATCATTAGGAATCAAAGAAAAAAAACCTCGAAAACAATATAAAATACAAAACAACGAAGTAAGAAGGGTTAACTAAGCACATACAATGCACTACACTTCATCAGCTTACGAACCTCAGTTGATAATTTATGCAAAGAAATTTAGGACACTAAATTGACTAAACACTTCGCACCGATGAGATATGGTGGAGGAATATTCGAGTGATTGACGATTTAAGGAGGGAGACCCAATCTCCTAAAATACCTCTTTCTTTTATATCGAGTTCTTGCACTTAAATTAGCCCAAAACTACTCAAAATCTTGAAATTAATGCACATTAGGTGACATGACATAACCTCTCACCTTTACCCTTCTCACTAAGAAAAATATAATAAAATATGTGAAGAAATGTGAGAAAATTTGATTTTAATAAGTTGGAGAGTGGCAGTAATGCCCATATAATTTACTTATTGATGAGCCTTGTCATCACCCCCCTATTGAAATTGTTGCTCATATTCTAAGAAACTTAGTCTATATCTGTATCTTTCATAGCTCTTGTGGCCTCTCTGAAATCCCAGGCCTCTATTGATGGAGTTTCCTCTTATGGATAAAACCCTGCATGTTGCTCTATTTCCTCCCACTCCTTTCTTTCCTCTTCCTCATTTCTACCTTCTAGCATACCCAATAGCAAGGGTGGACGAAGTTTCAAACCAATCCAATTGATTTTGAGTCTCTGGAGTGCATTCTTATATAGTGTGGTCCTTTATAGTGCATCTCTCCTCCTCTCGAGGGAATGATACTCCCTATTCCTTAGGTTGTATGGTAGGGTTCTCCATCTCCTTTGGCATGCTTGTTGGCTTTCCTTCCCTAGCAATCTTAAGGTTTTCTCAAAATGTGTGATTGTTTTCTCTTGTGTAGCTAGGTATCTTGGTCCAAGCTCGGGATCATTGACGATGATGTTGTGGGTGCTAGTGATAACCATTGAATTTATTTTTTCTTCTCTGATGTAAAGGGGCTCCCTTTCCTCTCCTTCCAATGCCCTCTTCACATTCTTAGCCCTAACCTCCTCATGACTCATCCATGATGCAAGGGCCATTAGTTGTAAGTCCCCCAACTTTGCATTGGGGTCCCACACATTCAAGTCTGTTAAGGCCAAGTTGTCCATGTAGAATTCAGATATCTTGGCCTTATCCTCTAGGGTTCTCTTGTCACATAGTTCAATGAACTGCCTATACTCTTGGAAAGGCATAGTTCGTTGTTGTGCTAGTGCCTTGATTTGAAATTTCATCCATTGATCTTTGAGGTACAAGGCATATGATTTTGGTGGCATCTTGCACTGGAGTGCCTCCATGGAGAGGTTTGCCATGGTGGCCAATTGGCTCTCTTTTTCTCATAACTGCCTCCTTAGCCATGTGTCTTCTTCCTCTAGTTGAGATCTCATAATTTGTTCCCTGTCTCTTATCTTACTCAAATATCTACCCATCTCTAGTAGTTTCTCCTCCATATGAATCACATCCTCTACCTTCTTTGATTTGGAAATTTGCAGCTAGTGGTGTGTCCGTCCTCTCTATTTCTCAAGCTCAAAGAAGAGAGGGATAGCAAATTTATGTGGTATTACTCTGCCTCTCTCAATGAATTTGTAATAAGAGCTTAGGTTGGGTGGTGGGCTAGGCTCTTATAGCTCTTGGAACTCTCCCTTAGATGTCTTTGGATAAGTTTCCCCCTCCTGCACTTGTGTTGCTGCTTCCTTGCCTTCCCTCTACCCCTATTGTCCTTCCTATTTCCTTTTCTATGTTTCTTGTAGTGCTGATAGAGTTTCCTATAGGATTGTCTGAGGATCTTGTAGAAGGATTTTTCCTTTCTAAAATGGGGTCAAAGGTGCCTTGTCTTGCTTTACTGATTTTGACCTAGTGACAGGCTTCCTAACATAGGTGATTGGAGACTTTGGGGAAGCTTGTTTTGATGTGCCCTCTTCACCTTTTATTCCAGGGAAACTAGCTTTTCTTGCTCTTTTGGTGACTCCTAAATTATTATTAGAGTCCTGGTGGGTGTTTGTGGTTTCCCTTGTTTCATCCTGGTGCTCCTCGTTTTGAAATAGAGGAGAGTTTTCCTCTGTCTTTCCCCTTTTGACTTGACATGTGTGCCTAGGGAAATCAAGGCAGCAGTTGCCTCCTTCTTAGTAGGTTTAGGAGACAAACTTGGAGATTCCTCTTTCCTTGGTATGTTCCTTATGGTTTGGTTCTTCCTTATGTTCTTCTTCTTCACTTTTCTCCTCTTCTCCTTCTTCTTTTCCTTCTTCTTCCTCTATTTTCTTTATTTTTGCCTCCTCTGGTTCTTCTTCTTCCTCTTCAGGTTCTTCTTCATCTTCTTCTGCCTCCTCTTCCTTCTCTGATTCTTCTCACTTCTCTTTAGGTTATTCTGCCTCCTCTTCACCACTAGAGGTATTGTCCCTATCATATTTAAGGGCTTGTATTTCAATCACAGCCTCTTTGTCCATGTCTCTAAATGTGGACGATTGAATGCGGATTCGTAGCTGGCTCGAGGCATCCTCTAGTATTAGCTTAATAAGTCCAAGGTGTGCCAATTGTTGATGTTTTCCCCCTTATACCTTTAGGGTCATTTCTATTATTGATTGCAGCAAGAAGTAGGGTACATTGAGTCTTCTGTCAATGGGTATCTCCTCTCCAAATCTCAACTCATGGAGGAGTCTAAATTAGTAGCCATAGATTATACTAAGACTCCCCTCACAAGAGATATATTTGAGAATATGATAGCTCACCTCATTCCAAGGATAGGGGAGGATTTACCTTCTTATCCGATTTGTTTCCTCAATTTGCTCCTCATCCCTTAAGAAGAAGTTTTTCTTTACAAAAGTGCTTGTAACCTTATCCTCCTTTCTCCATGGCATCCCTTGAGGAAGTGTAGTGATTCTGCTAATTACCTCAGGAGTAATTGTAATTGATAGTCCTCTTACCATAGTAGTAGAATTGGTTCTAGCTTGAGGGTTAAGTGCCATGGAAAATTCTTGAGCTACATCATCGTCATACCCTCTAAGGAACTAAAATAATCCCAACCCATTATGTCTTCTAAATATTTATACCATGGGGGGATGGAGGTGTACCCTGGATGTCTCCATGGGTTCCCTTCTATTAAATCCTCCAGTCATGTCTCTTCTCTGGTTAGTTGACTGTAGGAAGTTTGGTAGGATAACCTTAGTGCTTCTAGGGTGAATGAGAGTTTATAATATTGTTGGATGGTTGCAATTTCTTTATATCTCCAGACAACTTTTCAATTTTACACAATTTTGTCTAAAACCATAGACCCACTATAATCACTTACAAAACTTAGATTTTTCTTTTCCTAGCTATCAATTTATAACCAAAGAGATATGGGAAACCTACCTTTCAATATGATGCTTTGGATGAGGATAATTGTTAAACAGATGGACCCTATGCACCCTCTTGCAGAGTTGTCCGTGAATTTCCAATGCTTCGTTTAGCTCCCTGTGTTTCCTATTGTTGTTCTTGTAGTTCTGTTTTCTATAGGGTGGCTAAAACAAGCTTTCTTCCTTGATGGCCCCCCAAGTTGGTCCCGGTCTTCTCTGATATTGAAATGAAAAAATGGTGTGTGAGAGTTTGGGAATGTTTTCTATTTATGGTCAATTCCTTGGAGCGTTGTATTGGTTGGTAGTGTACAATATTTCCCCTTTGGGACCGTTGACCCACCATTAGTTATCATGCAACCTCCCCTTGTAATCATTATCCACTCTCACACAACTTAACTTGATCGCATTTTCAACTCATTCTCCTTGATGTGATATTGCAATGTGGCATGCTGACTAAGATTTCACTTTTTGTTTTCGATCTGAGGGTGGCCAAGTTAACTAGCCACCTCCATCTTATAAAATCGAACTTTTTCATATTCCTACACTTTTATGATATTGTACTTAGGGAAGAATTTGGATGAGGTTCCATACATGTGCCTTCCTTCACTTGGTTGATGCATACTCAAGGGTGATTCTGCTATGATTCTTTTTGTTCAGGTAAGTGCTTTTCCTTGGTCACTTTTTTGTATATTTCTTCATGTTGATGTGGTTGTCTTCTTTGTTTTTTTCTGCAGGTGCTTAGTCTCTGTTTCTGTTGTTGAGCTCTAGATAGGATTCATAATGTCTGCAGGGGTGTTATAGATCTTTACTTGCATGGATGTTGAAGGAGAATGCATGGAGAAACTGTTGTTGTGGGAACACAGGCTACTATAGGGTTTCCTGTAGTTACTATAGGAAATCTTGTAGCTACCTTTTTTCATATTTTTTTTTCTTTTTTTTTCACTTCGAGGAGGAATGGGTAGTGATGTAGGAGTGGAAGGATGGTAATCAAGGAGATGGAATGGTAGGTGAGTGAGGCCAATGATGGCATGACCCTTGGACTCTCTTTTTCTAATTTGTTTTTGGATTTATATATTTTTCTAAGTGGTTTTTTTATGGACATAGAGGTTGGTATGTTCATGAGTTGGTGTTCGGTGAGAGGTGGTAAGGTGTATGGTCCCCTCTTTCAACCTAGAATAGGCCCGCATCATCATTTTCCAATCAGGACTTCATTCCTATACTATTTTAGGACATCCTGTAGTACTATAGAAAACTCATGTACTAACTATAGGAAACCTTGTAGAAGTCAGAAAACTACATAAAAACTGGTTTTTGATGCTTCGAAGTGACAATGCACGATGGAGACATAGTAGGCATGGGAGATATCAAGTGAACAGCGGAAGAATAGGGTGATGCTTGGTTCGTTGTCCCTTGAACTCTGAGTCCTTTGTTTCCTTTAAAAACCTACAAAAATCATAGAATTTATTTGTGGGCAGGTTTGAGGTCCCTCCCATGGCATTTTTCTTTTTTTCTTTTCTCCTTTTCTTCCTTCTTTTTTAAAGACACACAGGTTGCCTCAGAGGAGTTTTTCAACATTTTTTCCTGCCCTAGGCACCTCAAGGGAGGTTTTCACCCAGGGATCTTTCTATTTTCCTTTTTTCACTATTGGGCTGCCTCAAGGAGGTTTTCAACCCAAAAGTTGGCCTCGGATGCCTCATAGAGGTTTTCACCTAGGTCCCTGATTGTTTTTTCTTTTCTTCTCTTAATAAAAACAGTCTTCAAGGATTTGGTGAGCTGGAAGCTGAGACACTTCCAAGCACATTCACTTCCTTACTGATGGTATTTATGAACTCTTACCTTGACAAAGGTATTTTATACACTTTCAATCTGTATCCATTGACAAACAAGGGGATACCTGCTTCATCAATGGTCCTTATTTGCACAGTCCCATTGTCATGGCACTTTTCTATCAGATATGGGCCCAGCCACCTAGTCATCAATTTTCCTTTGAAGTCCTTGAACCTGGATTCATATAGTAGAGCCCAATCACCTTCTTGAAAAAAATTGTCTTTGATGTTTTTTTCATGCCAAACTTTTCTTTGTACTTGAATGACTTCTGTGTGTAGGAGGGCCTACATCCTAAATTCATCTAAAGCATTGAGCTGGAGAAACCTCTCTTTTTGTGCCTTTGTAACATCCAAATCCAACTGTGCTACCATTCTCAGAGTGTTGTACTCAAACTCAATGGAGAGCATAGCCTTCTTCCCATAGACCAAGTCATAAGGGTGAAGCTAGTGGTTGTCTTCTAGGTTGTATTATAGGCATAAGTGGCCTCCACTAGTCTCTCTACCCAATCTTTTCTATTTCTGCTCACAACCTTGGTGAGAATTCCTACTAATGCTTTGTTAGTAACCTCTACTTGTCTAGTGGGCTAAGGATGATAAGCAGTTAACTTCTAGTGTTTGATCTTATGCTACCTGAACATATTTTCAATCAGGTTTGAGGTGAATTGAGCTTCTTGATCGGTGACTAGCTCTCTAGTGTACCCAAACTTCTAAAATACATTCTCCCTTAAGAACAAAGCCACTTTCTCTTCTATGGCTACCTTGACAGCCTTGGTTTCTATTGGGCTGCGTTATATTCTTTCCACAACTAGCCCACGTAGTTAACTGGGGGTTTAGAAGGGGAGTGGAGCCCACCCTTCATTGCGCTAATTGCGTAGCGGGGGGAGTCACAGGGGGTTTGAGGGGTGCAGGTAACCCCACTCTATGGGGTTCATGGAAGCGCCATAGAAAATTTTGTTTTTGGACCCTATATTAGGTTGGGAAAACCTACCTATGGTTTTGTACATGATTTTTTGCACATGGCTTTCGACGCGATGGTTCTCGGTCCATGGTTTTGGATGTGATGGTTTTCGGTCCATGGTATTGGATGCTTCGGCATGTATAAATATATATTGTAACATTGAAAGGAACATAATGAAAAATCAAGCTGGTAGTCCCGGTTTTGGGATCCA
>APFE031160958.1:74819-116515 GCA_000404065.3 Pinus taeda
CTAGAGGATGATGCTGGGTCAGAACATATGGTTGTAATCCTCTTGCTACTTTTCATCTTAATAAATCTATTCAAGTTTTCCTCCATATTCTTGTGTACTTGTTTATATATGCATTTGTATGGTTAAAACACATCTGGTCCTATGTTATTTATGAATATAGATATTTGTTCTTCGATAGTAGGATGTTGCTGTGATTCCACAAGTGCTCTTTGAAGCTGGGTAGATGAAGAAGAAGTAGCGAAGCTCTATCAGGAAGGAGAGGAAATCAAGCGCAAGACTAAGGTTGGTCTCCTTGGTTCCCCTCTTTTCCATTTTCATAAAGGAAAACAAAAGTAGACTTTACTTGTTTGTTTCTAAGATAGCTACCAGTCTTAGTGGGAATAGCAGCGTTCGAGTGGACACTATTCCCGATAACAAAATGGCAACTCCACTGGGGAGCGACTAGATTGTTTGTTAGCCTATCTATCTTTGTTTCTTTTATAAACTTACAGACGGAGCCTGAAGCCAAGCTAGCTAGCCTTCGAACTACATTTGTTATACAAATGCAAGGTAGAACAATGCTGCTTCAGCTGATCTCCAGGTTTTTTTCATGAATTAAACAATTGATCTGCAAACAGTCTAATTGCCCTAAGTGGTAGCTCTACTAACCTCTTTAGATCACCCCTGTGTTTTACATACACTGAACATTACTTGCTCAGCCTAAATCCCTGAACTGAATTGCAAACTGTTAGTGAAAACTTGTTTAAAGTCTCGCACTAGTACCATCGTACCCTACCTTCAAGCCAGACTGTATGCATCGCACTTCCCGAGTGCAGTAGGTGCGCTGCATACTAAATTCACAGTGTGATAGGTGCGATGGTCAGGGAAGGTTAAGTTTACCTTCAGACTGTGGTTTTTTCTCATTGTTTTCAGTCCTATTCAGGAGTTTTGTTGTCTGTAGTCAGTGTATCTCTATAAAAACCCCCTTCTCTTACATTATTTTTCCTCGTTAGTGTAAAGAAATGTAAGTGTTTTTATGTATTGTGCGCCATTTTCAGTTCTCTTTTGCAAAAAGTAGCATAGTCGAACTATTGTTTCTTGATCTGAAAGCATCGTAGCTGTCGTTTTCAGTTTTAGAAGACAATACCATTGTTCTTGATATTTAATTATACAGTTACTATTGTATATGATTTGAATTAATAGTTTTTAAAGTGTCGAAAAGCAATTTTCATTTCGAAATCGCAAGTTCTCTCTTACCTCCTTCATTTGAAAGAAATTTGTTGTACTTAACTTTGAAAATAATTCAGATTGCACATAGTTTTATCACATTCATACATAAGAAAGAAAAACAATATAGGCATGGCATTTTTATTTTGACGCTTGGTTTGATTTGGACAGTGCATTTAGCGTGTGCTCTGTGCTCTTTGCTGAAATATTCTTAACTTTATTTCCTTATAGCTAGGATTTTTCATTGCCAAAAGAAGATTAAAATTTTTTTACATCTTAGACTACATTTTAGGAATTATATACACATCATGCGGTGAACCTGAAAGGAAAATTTTTAAGCAAGATCAACTTAAAATAAATTTAATGAATCTAACAACACTTTGGAACCTAACGCACAACATCTAGAGGTCTAGGCTAGAGACGTATTTCGGTGTCGTAAAACCTGGTAACTGTTGTTTTCATTGTTGGTTGGGTGATTCCTCCACTCTAAGACGGCAAGTGCTAGTATGGACTTGTGCCCCCGCGTACCATTGAGTATATTTTGGGAGACCACAATAGGTTGCATCCTTTATCCTTAGGAAGCCGTGTCTGCCGCCCTATCAATCGCAATGCACTGAACACAACATTCGGGAAGATTGACTGTCCTACCGTAAAAAATATTCTGCAGTTTTGCGATTGGTTTGGTAATCTTCTCTGCCTAGATCTCCAGAGAAGTCCATTTTTCTCCTTTTCAGACTCCTTAAAGGAAAAGGTCCTCTGAGCACTTATCACTTCAGGCTCAATAAAAATCGAAGGCGACTAGAGTCATCTTTTGTTTTTCCTTGACTCTTTAAAATTGAAAAAACAAGTTGTGTAAAAGCGTCTAAAATTTATTTTAATCGGAATAACATCACAAATTCCCTCGTTGATCTTTAGGTTGAGAAAATGGAGTCTACCAACCAAGGATTTCCCCTTGGAGGAAATCCTAGTCCCTTCTCCTCGTGGGGAGATGTTGGTGCACCCCATATGGCCACTTTGTCACTTCCAGGGTTGACAATTGGTTTGCCTGTCTGGCTCTTCTCTACCTCTGTCATTCAGAATCCCATAATCCTTGAACAGTCAATTCAGCAACTAGGTGACACTAGAATTGCCTCCCAACCTTCTACTTCATATGATTCTCCCTCTCCTCCTTCCTCTTTGCTTGATAAAGCCGATAAAGCTAAAAATCAAGTGACTAAGAAGAAGGAGAAGAAGAAAGAGAAAAAGGAAAAGAAGAAAAAGGAACCAAAATCAAAAGGGGGCAACCAGGCGTCATCTAGCGAAAATCCTCACACCACACCATCGAAACCTAAATCTCCTTGTGTCATTTGCAATGGAGACCATTATCACCGAGATTCTCCCTGCATCCCCCAGATCTTAAGGGACTGGTCTCCTCGTTTGGACAATCCGGTGGCATCAACCTCTGACGATCATGTTGAATGCACACCATCAACCAGTGAAAGTGAAGCACATGGATAGAAAAGGAATCCCAGATTTCCTTGTAAGTTGTGTGAAGGTAATCATGTCGTCCACCATTGTCCCTTCCTTGACGAGGCTAAAATATTTTTGGATGACCTTCCTGTTTCACCACTACGGCTTCCTCCTAGATATAAAAAATTCTTGCCATGTCCTCCACTGGTTGAAAATCTGGCTGGCTTGTCATTGTAGTCAGCTAAAGCGTCTATCATTGAAAATGAACCCTCTGAATCCATACCAGACGAAAGTCAAAACGTCGAGATGGTAGTTGACTCGGTCTTGCCTTCAGAGTGCTCATCTTCGAATGATATCGTCACTAAAGAGAAAGAGAATGACACCGTTCAAATTCTTTTCATCAACACAGACTTCGATGAAATTGGGGACAATCCTCCCATTCCTTTATTGCAGGAAGGAAGTTCATCAGAGTCATATCCGACCGTCTATTCGGTCCCACCACCAAGCAACCTAGTCGTTTCCTTCGACTGGAATCTACTAGGCAGACCCCATTTACCAGCTAGTGACCATTCAAAATCATTGTACAAGGTACAGAATGGTCATGGCTGGGGAACCATCATCGAGAAGGGCTCCTGTGATATCCTTTCCTGAATGCTTGGAAAGTGCTTGGTTCGCCATCACTTTCCTGAAATGAGAAATCGATAGCCTTCAACAAAGGAACCAGTCGACCTTTAGGGATCCTTCCAAATGTGCCCATTACTTTGAGAAGGAAAACCATTCACATGAATGTAATGGTAGTTCAAGGACCCTTGGATTATAATATACTCCTTGGACGTGACTATATTTATTGCATGGGAGCCATTGTCTACGCACTCTTTAGAGTAATGTGTTTTCCGCACGAAGGTAGAATGGTCAAGCTCGTAGACCAAATGTCATTCCCCAGTTCACACATTGCAAACAGTCAAATGCCATCCCTAAATGGTCTCTTCACACAAGGAATGTCTCATCCATCTCCAGTCCATCCACCTGATGAGCGCGAGTGATTCAGGAGAATGTGACCGAAACCCAGGGGGCATGCACCCTGGTCTGTTTCGACAGGAAAACCTTGGGTATAGAGTATGTTTTTGCGGAGGATATATGACTAGTCTGACGAACCCTTCCTTACAAGAAAATGGGATTAGGCTGGAATAAGATACCTTTGTTAAGGTTATTCTAGGTGGCATGCGGTCACACCACTCCCCTTTGTCTATTTTGATAGACATCGCCAAGGGAGCTTTCTGTCTGCTACGCAGATGGAACTTTCATGGTAACCTGGAAATTTTTCGCTATACCTGGGGCCATGCAAACCTTTCTGCATGCAAGCGAAGAGCGGCTATTTATTGTTTAAATTTGCAGGACCTCTAACCCTTTAAACCCGTAAGGCTAGTCGTTTCTTAGCTTGCATAAAGAAAGGATTCAGGGCAAAGCTTTAAAGATGTAAGCCCCTTTAAAATAGCATCTTGAATGAGACATCCTTATCATACGACTAGCGAGCAGTGTTAGTGCAGGGTTCAAGCTCGTTAAAAAATAAACCCCCCACGAGCAGTTTTAACGCATAGTTCAAGCTCGTTAAAAAGTAAACATAAGTCATGAGCAAATGTTTCCCCCAACATTTAAGCTCATTAAAAAATCAACCGGTAAATAACCATTGTTAATGCCTTATCACCAGCTTTTGAGCCTTGGTCTTGTTCTCATCATCACCTCCACTCTGTTTTTAGCCGATCATTCACCCCCATATGTTTGCTTACCCCTTCGAGGAACATCTGCAAAGAGTGATTCTATTAGCCATCCTTGTGACACTGCCATGATTGGAAAATTCCAAATCTTACCTGGAATCAGCTGGTACCCGAAACCCTCACTCGTTCCTTGAAAACGAGTCTCCTTTAAGCTGTTTTCAACTGACTTGTAAAATATGAAAAGATTGTTGAGCGATTGGCCTCTCCGGCTCGTTAAAGTCATTGAAACTACTATCCCTCCTCTAGATTTTAATCTTTTTGGACCTGAGGGATTATTATACAAAAATATCGAGTGCTTGTCTTGTTTGGCTCGTTAAAACTATCGAAAATTCATCCCTTTTGTATTATTTTACGCTTTTTCGGACTTAAGGAATTACATGACGAAAAAAAATCATTGGAGTCTCCTTTCCATTCCTTTCAGACTCTTTAAAATTGAAACGGACCGAGTTATCTTTGTCGTTAAACTCGTTAAAACAAAATAGCGACAAACTCGTCCAAACGGATGAGAACGAGTTTCACTGTCGCTAGGCTCGTTAAAATATAGCGACAGGTTCACCCAAAGGGTGGATTATAGAAAAAGCATATGTTATCCTCCTCAAGCTTGACAAAAATAAAGAGGTACTAGTCAGCAATGACTGGGGAAAATTGGGAAGAAAACTTGAAAAAGCTTTATTGGTAGCAAGTCGCTCTTGAACATGACAATTTCCTTCTGCATCCATGCCAGGTTGGGTTGTTCCATTCACTGGTCGTCACTATTGGTCTATCACACCATCCATCTTTGGGGTTAATGCTACCAATCCATCGTCAGTGTCACTGATATGTTCAAGAGAAGTCATTCAGACAATTCACTTGTGTCTCACCCACTGCAATACATTCATGTTCCATTCCTTCATGACCACCACCCGAAACCCTGTATCGTGAGATTGTTTTCACCTCCAAAATCATTTGCTTCATTATGTGTCATTGATGTGGGATTCATTAAAGCCCTCTTGCGACGAGTCGCTTCTTCTCGACATCATCTCATTATCCAAGAAGTTGACTTAGGAACAACCCTTTCAGTACTTTGAAGCATGCATGCCTCAATGGCAAGTTTCTCACTTTCGGCGACAGGTTTACATCAATGGCTTTCAACTGAGAGATTTTACGTGGTGTTCGATGCCAAGTCATTTTTCACACCACGTGAATTTTACTGTAGTACCTTTAGGGTCATTATCATTATTGGTGATTCCTCTCGTGCTTCTTAACAACTTACATAATTGGCTGGTAATCAGGCGATGTCTTTCCATGTTCGACTCCAGAACATCTTTCACATGGATCGACTTGTACTCCAAGTGAAGATTGAACGAGTTTTGAAGACCCTGGATCTAGTTCCATCCATTCGGGCTGCGATATATTCAGGAATATAAAAACATGAAGTGTACATCATTGCCGAACAGATGATCATCCAAATCAAAGGATGATGAGTCCAAATCATCAGTCTGCCACACAGACGATTGCCTATCATATGTACATGAAAATGAATTTAGAAAGTTGAGCATGGGAATGCCTACCTCAGCTAGATCATGAAAAATTGTTGTCAAAATAATGTATTGTATTGTATCTTATTACAGGTCACCTCCCAGCTCAAAAAAATTTTGGATCCTCATAGTAAAGCATTTCACCCGATATCAAAAAGATTAATGACCTCATGCTTTAGAGGGCAACTGTTATAGACATTTTTGGGCACTTCAACCCGAATAATAAATATCCATAAAATGTGGGCTCCTAAGTCCCTAAAAGTGTTGCTTCACTGCTTAAAGGATCAAGGTCAGCTGATTACATCATCTCCCAGAAGTTCTCCACTAAACACTGCTCATAAATGGTCAAAACTGGACCATACTGAAAACCCAGTGAAGATTGTGTGATGCATATTACCTTCCCAGTGTACAATGTGTGATGCATACGAATTTCTCCTCTAGAGGGTGTGATGGTCGCGAATGGACAAATGGCAGGGACAAAATGCGAGGTGGAAGATCATGGAATCTTCTAGAAGCTTCCCCTCTGACACTTGCCTCTTTGCTTTTGACCAGGGATGAGTAAGAGATCATCAATCTCCAAGTGGAAGCAGGAACTATCAGAGAGAGGACACTAATCAAGACCCCAAAAGATGACTCATCTCCCTATAATCATCTATATATGGATCCCTCATCACAGAGATCCAAAGGCTGGAATTTTGTATCTTATAAAGAAGTGCTATTGGTTTTCTGGCGTACATTCATAGTGTTGGGTGATCTAAGCTTTACTTGAGGTGAAGAAGGGCTTTCTAGCTGGAGGATGATGTTGGGTCAGAACATGTGGTTGTAATCCTCTTGCTACTTTTCATCTTAATAAAGCTATTCAAGTTTTCCTCCATATTCTTGTGTACTTTTTTATATATGCATTTGTATGGTTAACACACATCTGGTCCGGTGTTATTTATGAATATAGATTTTTGTTCTTCGATAGTAGTATGTTGTTGTGATTCCACAGGTGCTCTTTGAAGCTGGGCAGACAGAGAAGAAGCGACAAAGCTCTATCAAGAGGGAGAGGAAATCAAGCGCAAGACTAAGGTTGGTCTTCTTGGTTCTCCACTTGCCTATTTTCATAAAGGAAAATGAAAGTAGAGTTTACTTGTTTGTTTTTAAGATAGCTACCATTCTTAGTGGGAATAGCAGCATTCGTGTGGACACTATTCCTGGTAACATGAAGGATAAATTGTTAAGTGTTAGCAAGATGTGTGACCAAGGGAATGAAGTTGTTTTCAGTTCAAAAAATTATGTGGCTTGAAACCTTGACATAGGCAAAACTGTAATAAAAGGAACAAGAACTCGAGGTAATGCTTATGTCTTAGAAGGTGGTCTAGAACAATGTTACTTAATCAAAGTATAAGAAATTTTGTTGTGGAATAAAATATTTGGACATCTAAGCTTTAATAAAATACATAAGACAAGTGAGCTAGGAAAAGTTCGTCATTTTCCCAACATCTCTCTACCAGAATACTAATGCAAATCATGTCAATTCAATAGGAAAACCAGGGTACAATTCAATGCCAAATAAAGTTCTACAGGTAAGCCACTTGAAATTATTCATACTAATTTGTGTGGGCCAATGAGGGAAAGGTCACCTAGAGGCGAATAATAGTTCATCTTGTTTATTTATGACTTTAATAGAATGTGTTCGATTGGTTTATTAAAACATCAAGACGAAGCATTTGATAAATTTAAGGTCTTCAAATATTTAGTAGAAAATGAGTTAGACTTAAAAATCAAATGTCTCAGATCTAAGAGGGGAGGAGAATTCATATCAGCTGAATTTTTCAAATTTTGTGAACATGTCACCAAGAGGTAGTTATATATAGCTAAGACTCCTCAACAAAATGGGGTTACTGAACAAATGAATAGAACAATACAGAAAATTGTAGGCGCCAAGCTTGGTGAGTCTGGGACACCTCGTACCTTAAGAGGTGAAGAAACACATATAGCAGTAACTATTGTCAACAAAGCTCATATTCGTGTGAATAGTGATAAAATGCCTCATGAAATTTGGTTAGGTAAGCCTCTACTTATCAAGCATTTTAGAGTCTTTGGAAGTAAATGTTACATAAAGAATAATAATGATAAGCTTGGCAAGTTTGAGGGTAGAGAAGATGAAGGAATTCTACTTGGTTACTCCTTTAGAAGTAAAGGATACAAATGCTACAATAAAAAATTTCAACATGTTGTTAAATGTATTAATGTTGTAATCGATGAAGCATGCATAGGTTCCAAAAGGGAAACACTAGCAGATGATGAATGCATTTCTAAAACAAGCCATAGGGATGGAAGGGAAGAAATCAGTAAAGCATCAGAAGAAGGAATTAACAATATCAAAGCATCAAAAAAGACTATGTTCAGGTATGTTAAAAAAAATCATCTAGAATCTGAAATCTTAGGTGAAAAGGAAGTTGGAGTACAAACTAAACGAGTCCTTGTTGGAACTCCTAATTATCTTACCTTAATATCCACAACTGTACCACAAAATGCAAATCAAGCAAGAAAAGATTAATTTTGGGTTAAGGCTATGAATTAATAACTTCAAAAAATAGAAAAGAATCATACATGGGAATTAGTACCTAGACCTCATGATAAGAATGTTATTGGGACAAAAATGTTATTCAAAAACAAATTGAAGGAAAATGGAGAATTAATTAGAAATAGAGTAAGACTCATTTGCAGAGGCTATTCTCAATAATTAGGATTAGAATTTAAAGAAACAATTTCACCTATAGCCAGACTTGAATCCATAAGAATGTTTCTTGCCTTTTCAAGCTTTCATCACTTAAAATTCTATCAAATAGATGTTAAATATGCATTTTTAAATGGGAACCTAGAAGAAGAAGTCTGTATTGAACAACCTGAAGGGTTCATTCTAGGAAATGATAAAAATGTTTTTTGCAAACTCAAGAATACATTATATGGGCTAAAAGAAGCCCCCCGTGCATACTATTATCACCTTGACAGGTATCTTCAACAAGGTTTCACTAAGGGGTCTATAGATAGGAACCTATATATAAAGGCAGATAATGGTAAATTTCTAATTGTTGTTGCTTACATGGATGACATCATATATGGTAGAAATGAAGAATCCATGAGACGAAGGTTTGCTTTTGTCATGCAACAAGAATTTGAAATGTCTTTACTTGGTGAACTAACATACTTAATTGGTTTACAAGTAGAACAAACAAAGAATGGCATATTTCTCTCACAAATAAAGTACCTCAAGAAGTCTTTGAAGAAATATGGAATGGAATATTGCAAACCCATATGCACCCCAATGGTGACAAGATGTAGTCTCGGATCTCATGATGATTCTCCCACAATCAACCAACCAGAATATAGATCCATGATCACAGTCTACGTTATCTTACAGGAACAAGATCAGATGCCATGCATGCAGTTGGGATTTTTGAATGATTCCAAGTTAATCCAAAAGAAACTCATCTTCATGTAGTCAAAAGAATATTCAACTATCTACAACTGACTCAAGACTTTGGTTTATGGTATCCCAAAGATGAAAATATTTCTCTCTATGCTTATACAGATGCAGAATGGGTAAGAAATGTTGATGATAGAAAAAGAACTTATGGACAAGCATTCTATATGGGGCCCTACTTGGTATAATGGTTCAACAAAAAAAAAAGGATAAATTTATTTATCTACTGCAAAAGAAAAATATGTTGTTGTTACATCTTGTTGCACACAACTTCTCTGGATGATGTAAACATTGTAGAATATTCAAATCAATTGTTCTCCACCCATTTCCCTTTTATGTGATAATACAAGTGCCAATAGTATTTTGAAAAATCCTGTTATTCACTCCAATGCCAAGAATATTCCAATTAAATATAATTTTATAAGAGAACAAGTGTTTGAACAAAAGGTCAAACCAGAATACATTCCCTTAAAAGAACAAGTTGTTGACATATTTCAAAAACCACTTCCACACGATGCATTTGAATATACTAGACAAAAATTAGGAATGGTCCCTTCTTCATCACTATGTTAATATTTCAAGTTCAGGGGTAGCAATGTGTATGTTGTCATGGTGATTATTCTCATGTTTACTTTTGATATCCATCCTTTAATTACTAATAATGCATCTGGTATAGTCATAGTAAATAGGATCAAATATTAGAGGCTCAGGGGGAGCCATAGTTGTAACGTTTCAGTGCTTTACTTTATGTAGGTGGACCCTATGAATAATTTTTTTTGTATATATGTGAGTTTCTACTTAAACAATCACATATGCTTTACTATGATGAAGAAACAATCTCAAATTTTCCTTGTTGGTTCTGGAATTGATTGAGTACAATCCGTTGATATTTCCTATAGTCTAGGATGATCATTTGAATTTCTGGCATTATATTTACTTGCAAATGTATTGATGATTATGTTTCTGAAGTTAATCATATAGTTTTTGTTGTTGCCACCTCACTCTTTTGTGGGCTTTTTGGTCTTGGTTATCAATGTCATATATGTCTCTTGATGTAAAGGTCATGTAAAGATCTATGATGTAATAATTATAATATTCATTCATGTTTGAGCTATTAGGGTCAAACCAATCATGAATGTAATCCCATTATTGGGACAGGGTCCCCAATGGTCAATTTGGGGGTTGAAAGCCCAAGTTTTTGTATGCAACATGTAAAGTTCCACAATTTATGGTCACGGAGTGTGTAGATGTAAAGTGTCATAAAGGGTTTCCAACCATATTTTATGTAAGTTGTGTCAACTTTAGAAGATCCGCCCTTGATCTGCGAACCATGAGATTGTATAAAAAGGAGACTCTTAGAAGATTCTAAGGCAGTTAAGTCATTGATGGGTCAGTAAGAGCTAAGAGTGAAGAGTCTTCGAATAAAAGAAAGGTTTTGCATTTGTGTGTGCAGAGGCCTAGGGTAGAATTCCGCAGCTAAGTGCACGGACCCCTGCAACTGAGTGGGCAAGGCAATTAGAGTCTGTAAGAAGATTTGAAGTACTAATAAAGAATATTACTCTGGAAATATTTGTGCTTGATCTATTTACCTCTATTATGAATACATGTGTTATGTTATGTTGAATAATCGTTTCATGATTTAATGCTACATTGATGCGTGACTCTATATGCTTTACATTGTTATCTTTACGCAAGTGATAATATATTTTTATCTGAAGAACATATTAATGCAAATTGAAGTTATCAGATACTTAAGCTGATCTAGGTAAATATGGACGTAAGAGTAATCATAGAAGCACGTAAGTGGTTAGTTCGCCTTGTTAGAGTCTGCGAACAACAGTCATAGACCTTCGCGAGGGTCGAGAGGTCGATTAAGAGAAGTATATTGATAAGCCCTAAAAGGCTTATCGATAAGCACGAAGCCAGAGTTAGGGAATAAAATGACATCACTCATATCTCTGGGTGTGGAAAGTTGGTTCCAACATCCCCCCATACTGCTTTGGGTGGGAATTGAGTCCACGCTCCACAGACTTATGCCGAAAGGGCCAGTAGTATAGGGATTTGTTTGGCTAAATTAGAGCTAAACCTCGTTTAGGGCCCACTAAACCAACAAATGGTTCCATTGTCAAGACCAAAATTGGCATAAAGAGATGTGTGATGTCACATCATTGGAATCTGACTAAGAAGGAAATTGAAGACTCGTTGGATAGGAAGATCCACGAATTTATGGTGCAAGAAAATGGTAATCCATGATTGATGAAGGAATAGTGGTTCAACAGATACCTATACATAGATATACATGAAATCTTCTTCTATTCCTTCCCGGTTGAATTATATGAGTGGATCACTAAATTGGTAGATGACCAAGGAAGGTGGAGGCTTGACGGTTCGATAATGTGGACCCAGAAGTTAGTGTAGATATTTGAAGCTTTAGAAGATAAGATCACATGCGCTGTCGATCACTAGCTTGATCGTATCATAGGAGTATTTGTGATAGAGTTTGCGGTCAATACTTCGGTGTGTTATAGCGAAGGAGAGCGCCGCTTCTTTAAGGGATTGTGAGGTAAGTATTTAAGGTCTTTAAATACTTGGATTAAGATTCTCTTGTGTGAAAAGTGGGTTATGAAGTTACCTTGATGTTTGGAACAAAACAAAGTGGAAAGATCGTTAGGGATAGAGGGAGAAAAGGCCTTGAATATAGCTCATCGATCGAGCCTATTTTGAGTAATGACGAGGAAACAACACATGCTTCACCGCAGATTGTTGTTCAGTTAATAAGATGAGGGTTCCCATGAATACCCCATCCAACCAACCCACCTCCACATTCACCTACACAGCATACAACTTCGCCCACAATGCCACCACCTCCACCACCATTCAATATGGTGGATGCAATAAAGTTGCATGTTTCTAAGGGTTCAGGATATGAGGACCTGAACTAGTTTTGGTTGATTGTGAATGTTGTATAGGAGGCTTAGGGTATAATGGATGATCAGATGAAGAAAGCATTGTTGGTCACTGCTTTACAGGAACGCGCTCTGACATGGTACATTAAGTACTGCACTAATAACCCAATGGATTCATTAGTAGATATTCAAACTATGTTGAATAAGGAATTTAGTAGGCCTAAGTCTAAAGCACAATCAATTATGGGATTTAAGGAGATCATGATGAAGCTTTGCGAACACCCTTGGATCTGGATTACAGATTGAAGTGAACGATCCATGAATCCAACATGAATCTTATGGATGGGCAGCACCATGAATGGTTTGTGGCCTCACTCTTGCCTCATCTGAGGGTTGCTTTATCACAAAAAAATATTGGGACCCAAGTGGAAGCCCTGGAGATTGCGATGACATTGCATGATACACCAATGGAAGAAGCTAATCTGGGAGTTCAATAGATGCATGCATAGTTGCAGAACCTTTGCCTAGAGTTTCAAAGTTTGAAGAAGGATAGAGTAGTTGTGCACAAAGAAGTCTTGTGCCTGAAATGCAAAAGTCAGGGGCATGAAAAATATCACTACCCAGTCTTCTTGAATTATGTTTCAAAAGGAGGGTTGATGCCTCTGAGGCTAGAGGTCTAGCAAGGCCAAGTACAGGGCCTGTGCTATGGTGTGCTCTCTATCAAGTAGCTGGAAAACATGTGACAGATAATTTTCACCTACTGCAGGAATTTTTATAGACACCGCAACAACTCTTCTGCAACTTCTGTGAGTCGGTGGGTCATCATGACTGTAACTACCATAGCTATTAGCTAATTATGGATAGAACGCTTGCATACAGAATGCAAGTAGAAACTTAGCTTCTGTTTCAAGGCATTGGGCGAGCGCAGGGAGGATTTTAAGGGCGCGGCGAGGCCGAGGTGGAGGAGGATCAGGTAGAGGTCGAGGATAGGTGATTTGCTACAACTGTGGGGGACCAGGACACTATGCGTAAGAATGAACGAACCCGATGCACCTGTCATGCAGATACTACACTTAGTTTGACCACATGATAGAAGACTACCTTGTATTACTAACTAAGATACACGAAAAAGGGGTGCATCATCAACATCCTACCGAGAATCTGCAGATGATGAGTGATGAACCCTGCGAAGAGGATCCTAATGTGAACATCGTGTTGTGAAGTGGAATGATGATTGGAAAAGACAAGGAAAAGTAGCTTGAAGAAGGTGAATGGGTCCACAAAGCTCTAGAAAATAAGGTCGGGTTTGATCTGGAGCGCGCGAGGAAAACATTTATGAAAGAAAAGAAAAGCTTCATTGAGGCTTCTACTTCAGGAAGTTGGCATAAGAAGTTTGAAGAAATGGACCCATCCATGCTTACTACATTTTTTGAGACCTATATGAAGCTACTTCAAGATAGCAAGGTCGTAAAGGGATTATACAAGTTGATCAATAAATGCGCTAGTAATACTCCTAATGGACCATGCATGTTAGGAAAATTGGAAAGCATAAGGCAAGAATAAGGTGGGATATGAGACTCACCACACAGATAGGAGAGTACGAAATGAATCAAGCTATCCTGGATCTAGGGTCAGATGCGAATGTTTTGCCTAAATAGACGTGGGAAAGAATGGGGGGACCTACACTGCAGTGGTATCTGATCTAGTTACAGATGGAAAATCAACAGAAGATCATCCCCCTCGGAAGGATACAGAGAGTGATAGTTGATGCTAAAGGTGCATGCACGTTGGCCGATTTTGAAGTGATAGATATTATGGATGACAACAATCCCTACCCTACGCTCCTTGGGATTGACTAGGCTATCGAAATTAATGGGGTGATCAATTTGAAGAAGTGGACGATGTCATTTGAAAGAAGATTCCTCCGTGTAGTAGCACTATTGGACCCTGCAGAAGGACCACACTACACTGAACCAGTCCGCGATTATGAAAGTGACGATGATTTGGACTAGATTTATAAGATAATGGAGTGAGATCAAGACTTGATGAATCCAATAGCTAGTGGATGTATTGCATGGGACCATAAAAACTCCTACACATCAAATTCAGATAACGAATTGGGACACTGGTAGAATAGATTACACAAAGTTTCTATGCTACGATGTAACATGATGACCAAATCACTACATTGTGTATCATTGGAGGTAAGAAGTTTGCCTTACTATGATGGTTTAACTAACGTTGATAAGTTTTTGGATGCATTTGAAAGGGAAGTGTCAGAGAAGCATTACTTCAAAGCCTTCGACTTGGCACTACTCACTATGCTTGCAAGATAGTGGGGTACACATAAAGGCAACTTCGATGGATGGTACAAATATATAAGAGTGACGAGGGTGCGATTTGGTCACCTAAAGGTATGATTAATAGAGAAATATGATGGAAGGAGTAATCCATGCAATCACTTAGCCAAATGGACTGATTCTTATGGAGCAGAACCGCAAATAGAGTGTGTGCATCTGTTCTATCACACCTTGGACATAATACCTATGAATTGGTACTTGGAAACAAAGCTCTGCCATAGCACGAAAGAATGGGATACCATGAGACAGATTCTTGATGACATTCATATTTGAAGATGGATTTGAGTGCATTGATGTAGCACTGTAGGAGGTCAAGGTAGTGATCTTCAGAATCCCATAAGATCCCTTGGATTTGATTCAACTGAATTGGACCACCCAACTGCACCACACACTAGAGTGCTACAGTGTGACTGCTAAATAGGAAGATGAAGATTCGAGGAACATTAATATCCCAAAAGCAGAAGGACACCATGAATTTGAGGGGCCACAGATAGAAAAACCAGATATCACTGTGTTGCTGAAAACCTGACAAGTGAACATTGGTACAGAGGCAAATCTGAAGTTTGCAAATATAGGGGACTACCTGGATGATGCTATGGTGGATAAGGTTGTTGAGTTTCTCCACAAATACCAGGACTTGTTCCCTACGAAGGTCTCAAACTTAAATAAGATAATAGGGGGCCTGGGAGTTATGAAAACTACGTATAAACCAAGCGCAAAGCTGATCAAGAAAAGGCGTCACTGCCTCAATCTAAAGTATAAAGAAAAGGTTTGCTTAGATTTGAATAAAATGCTTGCAGCAGGTATTATTGAACCACTGGAAGAATCTGATTGGGTGAGCCCCATAGTAGTTCAACAAAAGAAGTAGAAGGATGAGATAAGGATATGAGTAGATCTCAGGAAGCTAAATGACATCAGCGTACATGATCCTTTTCCAACTCCATCCACCGATGAACTTTTGGATAATGTAGGAGGACAGGAAGCATATTTGTTTACTGATGGGTTCTTGGGGTACCAACAGATCAAGATTGTGCCAGAGGATAGAAGTAATATGACCTTCACAACCGAGTGGCGATGCTTTCAGTATATTGTAATGCCTTTTGGGCTGAAGAATGCGTCAACAATATTTTCACGCGTGGTCATCGTACCATTGAAGGACTTCATTCAAAAGTTTCTAGAGGTATAATTTGACAATTGGATGGTGTTTTAGCTGGTAATATGCCATGTAGCTAGCCTACGAATAATGTTGGATACATGTCAGAGGTATCAGATTGCACTCAATTTGAAGAAAATTTTGTTTTGTGTTCCTTTCGGAATCTTACTGGGCCATGTGGTATGTAGACAAGGATTAATGGTGGACCTAGCTAATATAGCAGTTATAATTAATTTCGAGGTGCCAAGAAGTGTGAACAACTGTGGACAACGTTGGGGCATACGGGACACTATCAACAGTTCATCAAGAGTTATGCCAAGATTACCACACCGATGGAGAAGTAGCTAAAGAAGGATGCTACATTCTATTGGAATGAAGAATGTCAAAGGAGCCTAGATGTGTTAAAGGAAAAGATGGTCACCACGCTAATCCTAGTCTTCCTCGATTGGAAGAAGGAACTTCATGTGCATGTGGATGCGTCATGTATTGTGCTCGAAGCAATACTGACATAGATCGGTGAGGGAGAGTTGGATCACCATATAGCGTTTGCAATTCGGAAGTTGTCTAAAGCTGAGAAGCACTATTCAACTATAGAGTGTGAAGGTTTGACTTTGTGTACGCACTCCAAAAGTTTTGACACACTACTTGCTAGGCAGACAATTTAAGATGTATATGGACCATTTTGCATTAAAGTACTTGGTTAACAAGGCTGTGTTGGGGGGGAAGATATGCAAATGGTTTCTGCTGTTTCAAGAATACGATTTCGAAGTCATTGTGAATCCTAGACGATTGAATACAAGACCATATCATTTGTTGCGCATTGAAATAGGAGAGGAGCCTACTAATATGGAGGAAGGATTGCTTGATGTGTAGCTCTTTCTGATGCACATAGCTAACAATCACTTTGCAGATGTCATACACTTCCTGACAACGGGAACAACTATAGAAGGGTATACTAGTCAACAAAAGATGGAGTTGGTGGTGTGTGCAACAAAAGTTTCTCTCATTGTAGGACATCTATATAAAATGGCCTCGGATGAAATTTTTTGAGGTAAAGTACCTGAGTTTGAACCGAAAAACATCCTCGATGAAGCTCATGGAGGAGCTATGGGAGGATATTATGCAAGAAAAGCGACAATGTAGAAGATTTTATGCGTTGGGTTGTGGTGACTGACACTGCATAAGGATTCCAAGGATTATTGTAAGGCACGTGATGCATGTTAGAGGATAGGCAGGCCATCCTAGAAGGATGAGCTACCTCTGAATCCAAGAGTGTTGCTACAACCATTCGAGAAATGGGAAATTGATTTTGTAGGCCCGATTCAGCCTCTAAGAAAGAAGATAGGTGCGTGGTATATCATCACTGCGACGAAGGATTTGAATAGATGGGCAGAGGCGCAACCTATGAGGTACTGTACAGGGGAAAAAATAGTGAAGTTTCTCTTTGAATATATGCTGACTAGGTTTGGTTTCCCAAAGAGTTTGATGACCGATCGCGGTACACATTTCATTAATGGAACAATTAGCACGCTGACAGATGAATTCCAAGTTTATCATCAAAAGAGCACACCATATCACCCACAGGCTAATCGGGCAGTCGAAGCATTTAATAGGATATTGGAGAATGCACTGACGAAGGTTTGTAATGCACAAAGGAATGATTGTGACATGTGCGTAGCCACGGTGCTATTGGCTTACAAAACTACTTGTAAGAAGCTGACTAGACAAACACTATTCAGGCTGGTCTATGGCATAGAAGTTGTGATTCCAATGGAGTATATTGTACCTAGTCTACACATAGTAGCATTCATAGGAATGGCAGATCAAAGAGCCCTAGAAGAGAGTCTCGCATAGCCTGAAGAAGATAGGTTTTTGGCTGGATTCCATCAGCAAGTTCAAATGGAATGCGAAAATGCATGACACGATCGACACATCAAACTGTGCACCTTCAAGGTAAACGATTTGGTTTTATTATATGATAGCAAGTTTGACGAATTTCTAGAAAAATATTAGATGCATTGGCTAGGGCCATATGTCATCAAAGAGATTACCGTTGGTGGAGCAGTTCAACTGGTGAAATTGAATGGGGATCCATTTCTCGGAAAGGTAAATGGTAGCCGATTGAATCCATACACTGAGGACCCAGCCAGATGACTATATGATGGAAGTATAGTCTTAGCACTCCAGGCAGCTAAAAGTAGGCACCGAACTATAAAATACACTACTTTGGTTGTAGAGTTGCACGACTGGGGGACTGTACGGAATGGAAGAATGTCACAGCATCAGCAGAAGCACAATGGGAGTTGCGTTATAGAAGGACAAACCGCGTAGGGAAGCCAAAAAGTGACCATTATGATCATTGTTCATGATTTGACAGTGAGAAAATGGCTAAGAGGAGCCGGAGGTGGGGGGCGACATTTAAGGCTGAAATTAAGAGCGAGATTTTCGAAAATCTGCCACCAATCTAGCATTTATGAGCAGAATTTGGGGGGAATGGTTGGATTTGAATTCAATTTTTCTTATAAATTACAAATGGCCACCCAACAAAAAACACTTTAAATTTTGAGAGATTCTATGTCACGCTATCATTGTGCATGAATCTTGGGGTTTTTGAGGATTTGGTGGCTAGTTCAGTGTTTGACAAGTTAACTAAGGAAACCCAAGAGCTCCTTAATAGCCTCATGTCAGCACCCATGGAAACTACTAGTTCTGGAGGATCTATGGCCCTTGATAGCTACCCTTCAGGTCATAAGTGTGGAGGTCCCTGTTGCGGTACCAAAATCACCAAGGTTTCCTCGGCCAAAGCCTACACTGGCAGGAGAGGCTTCCAACACAAATAAGGAAAAATAGAAAGCGACACAGTTGGTGTGTGAGTCACCAAGGAAGCACTAGAAGAAAGAGAAGCCCCCCACGTATGAGAAAGGTAAGGTGGTAAACATAGAATCCAACAAGGGCACAGAAGAAACTAGTATGGGCGCAGATGACATTGATATTGAGGGAGTAAACCATATCTCAAAGCTACCAAAATACATCCTTCTGCATCGGGGTAAGGTTAAGGTCCCAAAGGATCCAAACGAGGGAAATTTTCTCCGTCATACACTCCTTCTGCCAGAGAATAGCATGTTTGAAGGACTGCGCTTGGCACACATCCCACATATAAAGCTTAAAGATTGGGACTTGCAGACACAGAGTGGTTCCCCCACCAAGCCAATGATAATTTTATGCAGAGAGTATTCTACAAGGCCTCGGGTGTCACCCAACTAGAGCCGGTAAAGTGCATTCATGGGGTGGAAAAGGAAATATTGTTGAATCTGCTATGGGTGTCGCATTACCACCGCACTCCCATAAATTTGATAGTTATCAAAAAGCTGTTGTGCCTAGTTCACGACAGGTGCATGTGGTTGGAGGAGCCAATCCCTAGAACTAATATGTTGATCCACAAATCACCCTACTACCCCATTCAGGGTTGAATCTAGCCAAGGCATTTGGTGGAAAGACGGGTGAGTGTGACCTCACTGAAGAATGAAGGAAAGTTTAAGCTTGTCAAGAAGTCACATAGATATTCAACTTTGAGTATTATGGACCTCGTAGTGAAGGTGGCCACCCAGATCTTTCTTGGGAAGGTAATGGGGAAGTGTCGTGTAGATGAGGTGCCAACACTAGATGTTTCATTAGTGCCCCAATGTGCGGAGAGCATACAATTCAATTCGGCATGCTACTTGTGTAGTGATTTCCTCGTGAACTGCAAGGAGGCATAAGACCACAACAAAACATTCCACTACTCATGGTTGTTGTTGTTGATTGTGATGGTTGCGTCATAGTTGCCGGAAGATAGCCAGTTTCCTCCGATCGTGAAATATTTTCCAGAAGCAGTGAAGCTTGCTTCGCTATGGGCCACGAAGTACACTGAGTGGGTCTGCGAGGGAAATGCATTCTGGGTTTTGATGGAGATGAGCATCAATATGGCCATCAAACAAAAGCCAATGATATCATGAACTGTCTTTGAGCAGTTGTTTGGATACACAGAGTTCAAAGCAAACTTCCATTGTATCTCCATCTGGGCATGGAAGGACCCAGAACATAAGTGGTACAATCTCCCATACCTTGCAATGGACGATGCCATAACAATGTGCCTTGATCATTGCCAGCCGAGTGGCACACAACATCAGATTTATCTATCAGGTCTAATAAGTCTGTGGAAAAGGAGAAAAAGGAAGAGGTCTAGTAAAAAATATAGCAGTTTGTTGAAAAGTAGAAGGAGGAAGCTGTAAAAAAAGTCAAAGCGAAAGTGGAGAACATTGCAAAGGAATGGGAGGAAGAGCACAAATTTCATAGAAGTTAGAAATATCCCTCACCATAGATGGAGTAAGAAGAATGATTAGAGTAGGGTGGTGGATGCTTGGAAAGTACTCCCTTCCAAGTGAAGTAGAACAGGGAGCAGGAGAAAGAAGGGCCGAGAAAAAATTCCAAGGCAACCAAGTCATCACTGGACCCGATCATCTTGAAAGAGGGAGGCTTGGAGGAAATCAAGGATAAAGTAAGGGACGTAGTGCTGGAATTGATGCAGTAGTTCAAGTAGCAGCAAAAGCAAGCCTTGATTTCCATTCAGACAGGTTTGTGTGAGCTGCAGATCCAAACTACTCAACTACAAGCCGGTGTAGGGTAGAGCAGCATGACGTTGACTAGTTTGGCATCGGGGACCACTGAAGCAGCGAAGATGGTTTGCTCTTTGGATCCTCGAGCCATTGCACTACCTAATTGAGCACTAAGAACAAAGGCATATGCTGACAAGGCTGATTTAAGGAAAATTGGTCTTAGCTTGGCCACAATCCCAGGCGAATTCCTTCACACGCTACAAGTAGGTGTGATTGCAGAACTTAGGGCCCAAGAGTAGCGTGTGCTGAGTGCGATCAACGAGTAGAAGGTTAAAAATGAACAATTTTTCATTGAAAAAACAACAACAATAGACACTTGGAAGAAGGTCTAGGAGAAGTATGAGTGCACTGTAGTGGTAGTAGCAAAAGCATGCAGAACCATTCCGGAACTACACATCCCTGAAGAGGTGCCTATGGGGGCCAAGATTTGGAAGTTGGCTCTAGGTGTGTGAAATTATTGGACCGAGATGGCCAAGGTTTAGTTTGAGTTAAACCTCAAGATTACAGAGATCGAGTTACAGTGACAACCTGCAACTCCACTAGAGGTCAGAGAACAACGTGAGGTAGTTGTCAAGAATGCAGTCACTGCAGTAGATGCCACAGTGGTAGATTCATGCATTATGCTCTTCGAACAATCGATGGAGGTCCTCACAAGTCTATAGGAAGATCCCACCCTACAGAGGTTGAATACTGAGGCAAGGGAATTACAGCAGAAGTAGGACGAAGCAAGAGTGATGGTGCACACCATCACCATCACATAGAGATTGGCCAAGCTGCAGGAGGCAAAGGAACTGAAAGAATAGGTGGAAGAAGTGCGGTGAAAAGAGGCAGTCCTCAAGGCGAGATTGAAGCCTTGACTAGATGAGGCCTATGTTATCTCCACCACCATTAAGAAGAAGTTGGCTAGCCTCCAGATAGCATAACAAAATATCCAGGCAGATAGCGCAAGACCAACAATGGAGCAGCTTGTGGAGCAGGTCAACCAGGCTGCTATGTAGTATACAACTGAAGTTGGAGTGCCTCAAGTGGAGCTGGTAGGTCTTTGCAACAAGATCTTTGCACTAGTAGAGTGACTTTGGGGGGAGTCACCATATTTTTGTTGGGGGCCTATTGGGACAGGGTCCCCTAGGGTCAATTTGGGGGTTAAATGCCCAAGTTTTGGTGCAGAAAGCCCAAGTTTTTGTATGTATAGTGTAAAGTCACTGCAATTTGTGGTCACAAAGCATGTAGATGTAAAGTTTCATAAAGGGTTTCTACCCTTATTTTATGTAAGGCGTGTTAGCTTTAGAAGATCCACCCATAGTCTGCGGACCATGGGATTGTATAAAAAGGAGAGTCTTAGAAGAGTCTAAGGAAGTTAATTCATTGATGGGTTAGTAACAACTAAGAGTGAAGAGTCTTAGAATAGAAGAAAGGTTCTGCAGTTGTGTGCGTAGAGGCCTAGGGTAGATGTCCGCATCTGAGTGCGCGAACCCCTATAGCTGATTGCACAGGGTAGTTAGAGTCTGTAAGAATATTTGAAGTACTAATAAATAATATTACTCTAGAAATATATGTGTTTGATCTATTTACCTCTATTATTAATAAATGTAGTTATGTTATGTGGAATAATGGTTTCATGATTTAATTCTATATTGATGCGCGAATCTATATGTTTTACAGTGTTATTTGGACACAAGTAATAATATATGTTTACGCAAAGAACATATTAATGCATATTGAAGTTATCATATACTTAAGCCAATATGGTTAAATATGGACATAGGAGTAATTATTGAAGTGCGTAAATGGTTAATTCACTTGGTTAGGGTCCGCAAATGACGGTGATAGACCTTTACGAGGGTGTAGAGGTCGATTAAGAGAAGTATATTGATAAGCCCTAAAAGGCTTATCAATCAGCGTGAAGGTAGAGTTAGGGCATAAAATGACATCACTACCATCTCTGGGTGTGGAAAATTGGTTCCAACATCCCCCCCATAGTGCTTTGGGTGAGACTTCAGTTCGAACTTCGTGGACTAATGTTGAAAGGGCCAGTATTGTAGCGATTTGTTTTGCTAAATTAATGTTGAACCTGGGTCAGGGCCCAGTTTGGGGTGGTTAATGTGATAATAAATTCAAATATGTAACCCCACTGTGTTTGGATGGTTGATGTAAGTTTGTGTCCTTGGTGATAGGAAAAGTCATATTCAGTTCAGTCATAGAGTCATGTACTTCATTGGAAATATTTTAGAATTTTCAACATGTGCTCAGGGGGAGCATGGTCAGTATATAGTGCATATCAACATTGTTGGTGCCTCTACAAGGAAATAGCGGCCTTCATTCAACATTAGTCAGCCTTTCATACTTCATGTGAAAAGGGGAGAGAAGCTTAGTGTTTGGATAATATTTGGTAACTTAGGAGATAAACTTGGTATATCTACATATCTGTTTACGTGTATCTATAGGTGATGGTGACCAAACACTGAAGTGTTTTCCATCAAGTCCAAAGGGGGAGCTCCCATGAATTATGACAAATGTGTTGTCCTTTATGGAAACCTACTTACTAAAAATGTTAACATGATGGTAGTAGGATGTTTATTCAGGCCAATACATATGTGATAGAAATATTGAACAAAGGAATATCAGTTCAAAGGCAGAGGAATGATAAAGATGACATTTGAAGAAGTATACATGGGTTATATGAAGCAAAGTCATGTACACATGTGGGCATGAATTTGAAAAGGCACGTACAGTTCCCACACCATGGTATTCTAATGACCAAGGGTCTTTACCATGGTATTGACCCACAATATTGATCTTAAGAAAAAATATTTGATCCCTTCAAAGAATACCATCGACAATAGTGTGGTTTTGACTTGTGGTATTGGTTAAGGGATAAGCTATATAAGTAGATGAATATCAAAGTGTTTTTATGGGCAAGAAATGAATATTTTATTGTTAGATATAAAATAAAGAAAGTTTCCATGCAATGGGCTATTAAAGAATAGTTTGATTTGAAACTAAGTATGCACTTGGGATTTTGATGATAGATTAGATCCAACAGATCTAAAATGACTATATTGATAATGGATTGATTTGATCTGTAATACTTACATTTGACATTTGTTTTATTATGTATGCTGGGAGATGGTTTTTTTCTAAAGATCTCATGTGTTGCGAAGCTATAAGTAAATAGTTGCAGATCTATATGTGGGTTTGATAACCTAAAAGGCGTTCATACATGGGTTTAGTGCTGCTAATTCACGTATCAATTATGCATTTTGGACGGATCTATACTTGGGTTTGATTCTTGAAAAGCAAGTATACATGTGGAAGTGTTTTGAGGAAAGCATGTATATAAATGAGGGTTTTGTTGAATACGATGTCTGATCAATCTAATTAGTCTTGTTATGTTATTGTTATCTGTCAATGAATTCTTACTTGATGATCTAGGTTTAAAAGTAACGATTGAAGTTGAATTGGTTGATTGAAGAGTGATGCTTCTTCTAGTTGTATATGATTGAAAATTTGTAATGGTTTTGTGATTATTTTAGTATAATTTTGTGGTTCAGGGTGTAACTCAATGGTTATTTTAGAATGATAGTGATTCAGTTTTCAGGGTTCAATGTTCTGAGATATATATGCAAGTATGATTCAAGGAAGTCATGTATACACGCAGATTTGATAAACTAAAGTAGTGTATATACTATGTAATCTTATTGACCAGGGTTTTCAGTTGGTTTAGTGAGTTGATGAAGTATTTGGGTTTAGTATTGTATTATGGTTACAGTGATCTAACTACTTTGGTTGTTTGAGAATAAGTTGATTGATTTGGGATTTATTTTTTTTATTGGTTGAGTGATTTTTTATAGTGATCAGTTTCAATTTTGATATTTGGTATTCAACTTAAATGATAGTAGTGGGTCCAATATGAAAATTTGATGAAAAATGGCCTACAAGTTGTGATTTTTTTATCTGGTTGATCCAGTGTGAAAATTTATGAAACATGGTCCATAGAGGTGTTAAGGGCTAAAGCCTTTAGTAAGGAAGTCAAAGCTTCCTTCTAGTGGTAGTTGGGAAATATGATCAGGGGTTTGGAGCTCCCTAACAGTGGGTGTCAGTACATGAGATCATGGGGTTGGAGATACCTTCTAGTGGGTGCTGGAAAATGAGAGAAGGTTGTAACCTTCTGTGGGTGGGTCCCTGCATGCTGGTGTGAACCTACGCTATTACAAGACTGTAATAATTATTTCATCATAATAAAAAGAAGACTGAAATGACAAGAGCGGTGGTTTTTTTCCCACAATGGGTTTCCACCTAAAAATCATGGTGTACATATGTGTTCCTTATGTGTGATGATTTATTTCATTCTTAATGCACATGGTTGCTGTATATCTAATCTTGATAAAGCACTAACACACTGGTTCAAGAGAAAATTGACAAAAGAATTAATTTGACTGGATATGTGCTAGTTGTTTGCATCAAAGTCATGTATATATGAAGGTTTATTTCAAGACAATTTCATATAGAAATCAGAATAAGCAAATTAAATCAAGTTTTTCTAAAATAATTATTCACCACCCCCCTCTCAATATGTTTCTTAATAGATACAATAATTCAGACATGCATGATATGATATTTACTCAACATCAAACATTTTAAACAAATTATTCTCCTCTTTTCAGCTACCCAACAAGACATAATCACTCGGAAGAACCTTATCTTTGAATAACCTACAATTGTTGGGAAATATAATTGTACACTGTCAATATTTACCATGGGCCAATGGAAGTGTGATTAGTGTGCCATTAATCCATGATTAAGCCTTAATTGACCCATTGATTAAGTTAGTGAAAATTATGGTGGATCCACCAATTCTAGAACCACCACCAAACTTGGGGGACTTAACTAGAGTCTCTCTAGATTTACTGGAGGTTTTCTAGGAGAAAATGGTTTTACCATAACTGAGGAAAATCTCAGCCAAATTTCGAAAATGAATAGTCATTGTTTTGGCTAATTAGCATGCTAGGAACTCACTAGAGTGGGTTGCAGAGGAAGAAAAGGTTGTCTACATGTGTTTTGGGTCACTTGAAGATTTTTAAGCCCAAGGCCACCAGTTGTTGGAGGTCATTCCCAAAGTAGCTGGTAACCAAATTGAGTAAACAAATAGTCATTTATGATAGATTTGAATGTTTTAATCTCATTGGAATAGGTTCCATGAGCATTGGATCCATGTACCAGAAATTTGAGCACTATTCAAGCTAATACAAAGGCCCATAGTATGAAGTTGGACCAAGGAGATGAAGCCCAAAAGGGGTGAAATCTTTGAACAAAAATTTTTGTATTGAGCTTTGTTATTTTTTCTTTCTGTGTCTATATATGTTGTTGTTCAACCATTTAAACTCATGCTTTTAAGTTCATGCAAAACTCTAAATTTCGCCAAGTTAGGCGAAGCGATAATCACATGCTCACGGATAAACTCTTTATCCATAAGAAAACCAAAGCAAAGAAAATTTCGTATCTGGAAATGATTCTAGCACAACATTAACTAGAAATCAGTTTTAGAATAGGTTGTATCAGAGCATAAGGTTCCTTGCTTGATCTGCTTGAAGGGTTTAACAGTTGCAATTGTTGTTATGATTACAAGGTTGAAGCTATTGATAGCTAGTCCTTAGATTAGAACAAGAAGCACCATCCTCACCTAAAGGACCACTCAGGGCAACACCTGAATCGCCTCTAGTTTGATCTCCATCAAGTGAGATAGAAGAGGCAAAAATTGCACAAGAGGGTGAAGTTATTGAAGATATACAATTAGTACAAATTTTTGAGCCTGAATCCATAGCCATTATGTATGGAGAAAGAGAGCGTGGAGATCCATCTTTAGAAGAGGAATAATTCAAGAATGCTTTCTATACTTCGACTGAGATGGTTAAAGTCCTTTACGAAGAGAGGAACACCAGAATGGTTAGAGAGAGTTCAAAACCTCCACATGGAGAAGGAAGCTTGGAGGACAAAAAAGATGAAAAGAAGGATGCCAAAGGGAATGGCGGAAAGACACCTCCATCTCCACCATCCTCATCATCTTCCTCATCATCTGCAACATCTCACACAGCATCATATTCCACTACCACCATTGCCCATACTCATTCAAAAACCGCAAAAGGAAAAACTCCATTACTGAAATTGGACATAAAATTCGAACTTCCCATGTATAATGGAGAGGTTAATGCTAAAAAACTAGATAATTGGATATGTCAATTCGAAGTATACTGCATAATTCAGAATCTAGAAGAGGATGATACCAAGATCTAGTTGGCTTCACTAAGGCTAGAAGGAGTAGCATTAGTTTGGTGGGAAGCAAACACACAAGAGGAAATGCGAATCCATGGTAATATTTCCATTTCTTAGGTTGAATTCATTTCTTCCATTAAACGACAATATTATCCATTAGCCTATATGCAGAAAGCAATCATGAGTTGGAAAAACTTTAGGCAATTAAAAGGCCAAACAGTCCAAGACTACACTTAGGAGTTTAGGAAGAGGGCTTTATTGTTGGGAGTAAACTTGAATTCACAAGACACACTCTAGAAATATATTGGAGTTTTACATTCCTATTTGTAGCATACTATCGTTATGTTTAACCAAAGAAACTTAGATGAAGTATGTGTGCAAGCCATGCATCTTGAGGCAAGGCGAAAACAAAACATAGAGGAGAAAGGTGAAAGTGAGGGTAAGGGAAAAGGGAAGGGAGGAAAATGGAAGGGAAAGAAGAATGCAACTATCAAAAAAGATAAGGAAAAAATCACATGCAAAGACTGTTCAAAGACTATTGACGATGAAGACTACTATTGGCAACTTCATCCAGAATTAAAACCATATAGATTGAAATCAAAAGAGAAGGGAAAAACTGTTGCTATATCTAAAAAAGACTTAGGGCCAGATTCAGGAGATAAGACAAAAATTGCAGCTATGGGTTTGAAAGGTCAACATGTTGAAAGTACTAGTTCCTCAAATAGTCACAACAACACTCCAAATGAAGACAAAAAGGAAGAGTTGTTCACTATCAGAGTAATCTCAAAGCATACCAAGATTGATGCACTCTTTGATAGTGGATCACAACAAAACCTAATTTTAGAAAACTTAGTTAAAGAGCTTAACCTTGAAACTGTACCACATCATAAACCATACCCTTTGGTTTGGATAGTTCAGGATGTCAATTTATAGGTTTCAAGGAAATGCATTTTTAGATTTGCTATTAGTGCAAACTTTTTTGATGAAGTCGAGTTAGACGTGGTTCCACTTGACATTTCTAGAATTATCATGAGAAGTCCATATTTGTATGACTAGAAATTTGGTTTTTCATCACTATAAGAACAAATATCATTTGCTTAAAGATGGGGTGAAGTATATTGTTAGAGCTCATCGCAAGAAACTGAACATTTCTTTAGTTAATGCAGGGAAAAAGAAGAGGCTAGTGAATGCAAGTCAAAAATTGACATTATTGATGATCAAACAAAGAGATATTTTCAACCATACTTTTCATAAAGATGCTTATATTTGTAATGAGTTATTTTAGAATGATAACAAGTTTCCTTTGAAAGAACGTGAAAACAATTTGCAGCAGCCAACACTGGTGTTGAGTTGTGTTGAAAACAAGATGCTGGTGCAAGAACTTGCAAAGGTCAAAGATAAGAGGATAAAGAAGCTTGGAAAATAAGGCATGGGTTTCCCAAATGTTCATTGTTGGTTTCCAAAGGGCACATTACAATGGTGAAGAAGCTTGGGAAAGATTCTACTCAAGTACAAGGCAGAAGCAACTAAAAATTGCCATAGAGACAAAGTGCAAGGTGAGAAAGACCAAGTTTCGTTTGGTTGTTGACCAAGGTAGGAACAAGATGTTTTCTGCAAAATTAGATTGTTGTTCTACAAATTCAGAAATATTGCAGCATGATGGTGTCAAAGAGAGTAATAGATGATCATCGGAATCAAGGAAAAATTTAACTGTTTATGAAAAGCTCCAAATGATGAAATTAGGAAAATTCCAATGGATAAAGGCTGGAAGAATGATGGAACAGTCCCCTCATCAACATAATTAGTGATCAAGAGAGATTTTGGGGTTCAAAACAATTCTAGTGGGCAGGAATGATCAAGGAATATTTTAGCTAAAAAATGAAAGTGATCATAATTTCTTCAAACCTGAACAAGTGGATAGAGTTTGTCACCGAGATTTCAATGCCGTGAATGGTTCAAAAAACTGACATCATATGCAAAAGTTAGAGCTTCTGAAAGTTTGGTCAAAAAGTCAATGTTTGACTAGGGTTGACTGGATGCCTAGTTAGCATGCAAAGAATATTCTCCAATTTTAGCCAGTGACACTGTGACAAGTGTTGCCTCTAGATTTGTCAGTTTAGTTATGGGAAGGTGAAATTGCCTAAATGGCCACTAAGGTGAAAATTTGAATTTATTATTTATATTTTATATTATATATATATATATATATATATATATATATATATTATATATTTCAAATTTAAATTTAATGTTAAAATAGCTACAAATTTTAAATGTTAAAGCGACATAAAATTGTGTGAAGGAAGGGCAGAGGGGAATGGAATCCATGAACTCCCCCGCCCAACTACCATGCCTATTCCAACTACGATATATACGTTGAAATGAATGTCGATGTTATTGTATTTAATGCGCCATTATCCAACAGTGGGAGAGGAGGGAGCCAGCCCCTTCTCCATGCAACCCTAGTGATATGACCAAGGGCCAACAGAAGCGTGATTAGTGCGCCATTAATCCAAATTTAAGCCTTAATTAGCCCATTGATTAAGTTAGTGGAAATTATGGTAGATCCACCAAATCCGGAACCACCACCAAACTTGACGGACTTAACTGGAGTCTCTATAGATTTAATAAAGGTTTTCTAGGAAAATTTTGTTTTGCCATAACTGAGGCAATTCTCAGCCAATTTTCAAAAATGAATAGTCATTTTTTTGTCTAATTGGCATGATAGGAACTCATGGGAGTAGGTTGCAAAGGTAGAAGAGGTCATCTACATGTGTTTTTGGTCACTTGAAGATTTTTGAAGCTGAGGGCCACATGGTGTTGGAGGCCATTCCCAAAGTAGTTGGTAACCAAATTTATTAAACAAATAGTCATTTATGATATATTTGAATGTTTTAAACTCATTGGAATAGGTTGCAAGAGAATTGGATGTATGTGACAACAATTTGAGAACTATTGAAGCCAATACAAAGGGCCACACTATGAAGATGGACCAAGGATATGTAGCCCAGGAGGGGTGAACTCCTTCAACAAAAATATGTGTATTGACCTCTATTATTTGTGCTTGCTATGTTTTTATATGTTGTTGTTCAGCGATTTAAATTCATGCTTTTAAGTTATGCAAAAAACTAAATTTCACCAAGTTAGATGAATTTAAAATCACTTGCTCTTGGATAAAATCTTTATGGATAAGGAAACAAAATCAAATAAAATTTTATATTTGGAAATGATACTAGCACAACATTAACTAGCAATTAATTTTAGATCAGTTGGATAGCCGTGAATGATAGTAACATGTGGTTCTTTGAATTTCTATTATTGTTTTAGGTTATATAACTTATTGAATGTTATATTTTGTTGATGAGTATGTTATCGGTTAACTTGTTGTTTTTATATGATAGTTAGATGATGATTAGGTTATATGTTGTTGTTGAGCATGATATATAACTTGTTGTTGGTATATGCTAGTAACCTAATTATTATGGTTATTACATTAAGATATTGATGTTAGATGTATAATACTAGTTTGGATTGGTCTATCCAAAGGGTTAGGGTTATGACATTCGGGTATGAGTTAATATGTTGTGATATTACGTCATGCTAATCTAGATTGACGGTGCCTATGTGATTATTTTGTATGAATGATAATTGTTTATGTGTTTATGATGTGAACATGTTAATTAGTAACTATTAGGGGTATCATGATCTTATTTGTGTTTGATCTAATGTGTTGTGAATTTATATTATGCTAACTTGATTGATTGTATAGAAAAGATATGCTCCCCTAAGATAAATTAATGTATGAGCTTGCTTATGTTATCTAACTTATGCTTTAATGTTTGACTATGTCATTTATTTGGTGTACTTATATCATCTATATATTGTCTGAATGTTTGATTACTTGAATGATATGAGTATGTGTCTATAAGATTTCTTGATGAAATGATCTTGTTTTAAGATGGTTGTACTAAGACATATGTATTGAGGCAGTTGATATGTACCTGAGTGTAAGTAGTTGATAGTTCTAGTATTATGTATTATGACTGATGAATGTGAGTTGATTTTTAAGTATAACATGGTTATTAAACTTTGTAATGGTTGATTTCAAAATAATCTACATGATGTATTAATATTTGGAACATGACACTGACAGGTGTGAGTAGCAGTAGGGAAACATGCTTGGTATTAGCTTGACAAGGCAATAGTTGATGTTTTTATATAACTAACAATGGGGTGATGTGACACTGCATAGTAAGACTCAATTGAAGCAAGGAAAAGGTCAAAGAAAGGAATTGGGTGAAAATTCCTATGGCTATGTTTGTAGACCCTAATTCCAAATGAATGAGTGATTTGCATATGGGAATTATTCTTAACCTTCACTTTGTCTAAAATTATCTAGATATATTCTATATTCATGAACATGTATTTGACAGTTATATTAGCTAGTCTCTAGTTACATGTGCATTTTTCAAGGGAATTAGACTCCCTTGATAGATGGCATGGATGTGTTCAATTACAAGAAACGTGCTTGGCACAACAAGGTAAGGTAACTAGTGTATTGTTATGTTTATTTACACACTGCCAGTCATATGTTGATGGTAGTATCATGCAAGAGATTACATGAAAAAGAGGCTGCCATGAAATATCGAAGAAGGATCAGGTTGAGCTTTCCCTTGGAAGTGTTGGGAACCATGGGGATCGAGTCATGGTGTCTGTTGAGAGTCATGTGATTTTGATTCTTTGTGCTTTGTTTGCGCTTGATTTGTAACTTTTTTTATGTTTAGTGTATTGCCATACCAGTTTGTTGTGGTGTCATATTGTTATTGGCTTTCATGGTTGTCTTCTTGGTTGCTTTTGATTCTTTCCTTTTATGTTTTGAGTCTTTGGAATTGGTTGGGAAAGAGGAAAGAATGGAGCTCGAGGATAGCTATGTGGTACCTGAAAAATAAGGTAAGACTTGGATGAAGTTGGTGCATGTATAAAGGAAGTTGAATGAAAGAGTATGAAAACCAATTGGACTGGTTGGGTCCAATGGTTTAAATAGATGATGACGGGAGATTCATAGGAAAGGTAATCAAGAAAGGTGAAGTAAATGGATGTGAGGTGTCAGATGCCTTGGCTATGTTGGGAAATATTGTTCTCAATGTTGCACATGTGTTGCACACATAAAGGGAGTACTCTTAACCTAGACTTTATGATATCTATTAATTACTTTGTGATCATGATTATGTGTGTGTGTGTGTGTGTGTGTGTGTATACATGTATGTATGTATCCATATATCTATGTCATTGTCTGACAGGGTCATCAAGGATCATCCTTGCGGGAGAATGATTGTTTATGTAGTTGAATGGTATGACGAGGTTCCTGGTCTTATGGGAATCAAGTGGGAAGAGTAGTGATGACGATATAAGAGGTCGGTATCAAGTAGATATGAATTGATATTCTATGTTTTATTATGCCTATGTTTATGTTATGATAGCTAACGCTGAAGGATACATGAATGAAATGAAAAAAAATGTTTTTTGCGACATGCTAGGATAATCATGAATGGTAGAGAGACACTGGAAGCAAGGTTTTTTGGTAGATACAGTGTGGTTTTAGATGTTGGTACTACTATTGTGCATATATTGTATATGTTGTACATGTTTCATCTATGATGTTGTGTGCATGCAGTGTAGTGTATATATAGTGTGTGTACGTGTTATTTATGCAATGTTGTGTACAGGGTGGTACAAACAGTGTTGTGTGAATGTTACATATGTAGTTCTAAGTATAGATTGTGCTATGCACATGTTGGATATGCGGTGTTGTGTTCATATTGTACTATGCGCATGATGGATATGCGGTGTTGTGTGCATATAATGTTGTGCGCATGTTTGATATTTAGTGTTGTGTACATAGGGTGCTATGTACATGTTGTATATGTAGTCTTATGTACATATGGTGTTCTGTGCATTGTGTATATATGGTGTTATGTACATATGGTGTTGTGTGCATGATTGTAAAAGTGGTGTTGTGAGCATGTTGTGCCATGTACATGTTGTACATGTGATGTTGTGTGCATGTGGTGTTGTCTACTTGTCGTGCATGTGATGTTGTGTACATGTGGTGTCATGTACATGTCGTACATGTGGTACTATGTACATGTGGTATTCTGTAGACATTGTATAGGCGGTGCAGTGTAATGTGGCATTATGTACACGATGTGTAGGTAGGACCATGTATATGTGATGTTGTTCACACATTGTGCAGGTATCACTTTATACACATGGTACTGGTTACATGTAGTACATATGGTACTGGTGTACATGTTGTATTGTGTGCATGTCATACATGTTGTGTTGCGGGCATGAAGTATTATGTATGTGTGTTGTGTAGTCGTGGTATCATGACATGTGTATTCGTTGTGTTGTACTTTGTGTATGTATATATATATATTTTTACATTAGGTAGGTGTATGTATTCCATGTTGGTGGATGTATTATGTTGCATTGTATACTGGGTGTAGGTGTATGTGTTTTATGTCAGGTGTAGGTGCATGTATTGCATATTGTTCTATGTTGTGTGTGGTTGTATGTGTGTGATGCACACTATGTGTATGTGCACATGGTTGAGGAGAATGCACTGGGTGTTTTTCGAGTGTGGAATCTAATCCAAAGTGCATATGGAATAAGGACAAAGATAGAAGATAAGGATTGATTAAATTATAAGTATCAATATTTTATTTGATCATTATTATGTGTGTGATGTATGATTCTAGTTTATGATGGTTACATGTGATTTATTATTTTGATCTATGATGGTTGTGTTTTGAGTTAACCTAATGTGATATAATTATACATGATGATTTGGTCAAAGATGTTAGTTTGACATGTTGTGACAGGAAGAAAACAAGATTGCAAGTGTGCCTTATGGACGAGCTACCAATGAGGTATGATTTGAAGTTATTTCAATTTATTTTAATCTAATGGAAGCTATGTGCTTCGTACAGGAATCACGGAAAGTCCTAGTTGGGTGGTTGAAATTGAATGTAAGGATTAGCAGCTACAGTGAAAGTAATTGGAAAAGTAAGTAGTATGCTAGTAAAGCACTTCAGGAGGAGCGCCATTGTGGGAAATTGGTACCCAATAGTTTCCATTGATTTCCATGAGAATGATATGACTGGTATGATGGTTTTCAAGAAGATATGTGCCTTGGTTGTTGACCATTTGATGTCTGGAAACCTTGCCAAGAGATGGATCGACTGGGATAGGGGATGTTGGGGAACTTGGAAGGTGAGTGACTGCATGGAAGGGGGTGATCAGATTGCCCAAGGGACTATGTAGTAGAGAAGGGAAGGTGAGGTATGGATTCGTTTTGGTCATTAGCATTTTTATATGGAATGAAATGCATATTGGGAGTGCACCCTTAAACAACAAGCTAGTAACTGTTCATTACGACGACCAGTGTCATAGGATTGTAGTGCTTGACAATGGATGCGACTTTGAATTTGAAAGTGGATTTTGGACTTCCTAGGAAGGAGGTGAATCATGTTATTCATTTGAGGGTGGAGGTCTAAGCCCCTCGATCCCCTTGTTTCTAATGAACGCATCGTATCCTTTATTTCACTTGTTGAAGAAAATGTGTATGTGTATATGTGTATAGTATTGTAAATACCATAATGAGTTGTGCTATAAAGCTCCAGTAAATGGTATGCTTGTCATGTTTTAGCAGATGGTCATTGTAAATAATGAAACGAGTTATGTTATAAATATCCATGGGTAATATGTTTTGTGTTCAATAGTCTTGTTGATTATAGGTGTCATTGAACATCAAGGACAATGTTCCCCCAAGGGGGAGGGTTCTATAACAACCCTTGTTAAAAATCCATGTAAAAAATATCAAACCACAATTGATGGGACACTTATTCCAAGCTGAATTTTGGAGAAAACATCCTAGTGTGGGTGTTCATTTGGTTTATTATGGCTAAGGAAATTGGCAAAGGTAATGGCTAAGGTTTTGAAATAGCAAAATGGCATTTTTGGCACATTTATTAATGGAAATTAGTAGAAAAGGGAGGTGAAAGGTCGTAGGTTGCATGTAAGGAAGTAAATGAAAGAAAATAATGGAAAATGAAGAAAATAGAGGCCTCATATATAAAAACGCTTGTCAAAATCAGCTGGTAACCTTTTGTCAGTTTAGTTTTGGAGCTCTCTCATTATTATCTCTCTCTCTCTCTTTCGCTCTTGGACACTTACAATTTTCTTGGAGCATTTTGGCATTGGATCAATAAAGGAAAAGAAGGCAAGAGGAAGCAAATATCAAGAAGGGAAAGGCATGATCAAGTAGCTACAAAATGATTCCTTGCAGGTATCAATTTTCATGTGTATTTTCCTTGCTAGGTTTGGCATGCATGATATTGCATGTTGTTATTTTGCTATTCTTACATGCTTTTTTCGAAGTGTAATAGTGTTTTCATCCTAGCCTTTCCATTTTTGGATAGCCATGTTGGGACGGGGTTCTCATGTTTTGGTTGAGCTGGATTGTTGGATGGCTTCGAAGCTAAGTGAGGTGGATCTCCAAATGATAGAGTACATGGCATGTTGGTCCATGAATTGGAATGTGGATCACAGTAAAGTCACTATCCTAGTGACTCTTGAGTCAGATTAAGGGTTGCGTTAAGGACAATATTGTGTTTCCTCAGTGGGCCTAGGGATCCTTTCTTATGAATGGTAGGATATATGGTAAATCCAAGAGGTGGGTTGGTCTTCTCTAGGCCTAGTAATCATAGGTTTGGGATATTTGGTAAAGCCTAGAGAGTGTGGTGCGATAAAAAGGGTCTTTTTAACACCTAATTACCTCACATTAATTATCAACCCAGGGACGACTTTTTATTTCAAGAGTGTACTCTGTCTGAGGCGGCTATTTACTTAAGAGTAATGTTTTGCAGTATAGTGCTTAAAACCCAAAAGTAAATAAATGCTTGAAAAAGAAATCTAATTGAAACAACAAGAAACTGAAATGTTCTAAACTAAATCATTCATTCAAACAACCATCAATCGAGGATATAGTAGCAATAACTCATTCCTCTAGAAATTGATGCAAAAGGAATTAGAGCATGGACCATGGATCAGGGAGCATAATAGCGTCTGTTGTGTCTCACGACAGCCTTGATCCTCCTCCCACACCAAACCAATGAATGGAAGTAAAAAGGAAATGACAAAAAGCAGCATGAAATGAAATGGACAGCAGTAAAATGAAACAGCAAGAAAGAAACTAAATCTCGCGAGTTCAACACTCTCATTCCGCAATCAAATAACAATCGGCAAAAGCAATTCCAATGATCTTTACTTTACGAGAAGATATTTACAAATGAATTATGGAACAACAATTCATTATAAAACAGGAACGTCAATCATATATACATTCAACACACTAAGATAGTAATCTGAGATGATAACTATGTTTCCAAATACAACATTACTTCCGGATTCCAATAATCATAACTTCAAATAAATCTCATGATGGTAATGTTCAATACAAAAGCTCTGTAACAGAAATACCCAATTCAGACTGATGCCATGCAATCAATTCTGGAAAAGATTCAATAATATATTGCAGAATCGCCACAAGGATTTCGGAAAGAAACATTAATGAATTAATAATAACATAGCATTCATGCATCAGATTACTATAAAGATAAGAAAACCACACATAAGACAAAGGAATATACTATACAGTAGAGGCAGCAGCGTACTCCACCAGAGGCTGGGCCCTTGGCCGCCAGCGGATGCTGCGGGGTCACTTCAGAATGAGAAGAGTGAACAGCAACTCCCAATTCCTTTATTAATCAGCCAATTGTGGAATCATTACAACAGCAAAAGCTACAGCATGCAACAATCCCTATCCTATCATGAATAATCCACCATCGTTGTCCATCATTTCTCCATCATTCTTCCATCATTCGAATTCCCCTCTCTGATCTCTATTCTGATTTAAATAAAGAGAGATCAGAGAGAAGTTACAATAAGGATAAGTACAACATAATTCCTATTACAAAATTGGTTTTCCTCTAACCATTTGATCAACAAGAACAAGGCGAATTTGGCTTTGCAGCTGAGATTTGGAGGACGGCCCCAACAGCAAATCACAGAAAATCGTGCTCAAAGAACCCTGCATTTCTCCCTGTACAGGCCAAATTTGGACAAACTGTTCTTAAAGAAGATAACTGGGCCCGTTCTGGACAAAACCCATGTTCGGATTTTCCAAATTCGTCTTCATTTGCTCAGAATCTTAACCACAAAACTGTCACTCCTTAAACCAGCGAATTTCTGAGTTGGCTAATTTAAAAATCAAATCTTCAATCTAGAAGTTACTTTGGAGACTAAAAATGGTAAATAAAGTTACAACCAACTTATTAGAACTATCAATGATAAAATAATGCATAATAATCAATTTATTAGAAATAAAGGAGAATAAATAATATTAATCCATGAGAGCATAAATCATTTATAAAATGGATTTAAATGATAAATTATAATAAATGACATGATGAAGAATGGTGGAAATGGGTGGAATAAACGTTCACAAGTGACAATAATCATGGCATATTAATGACCCCACACACCCCCACACTCAATATGTTGCATGTCCTCATGCAACGAAAACTGAATATATTGCATGTCCTCATGCAACCCAAAGACAAAAACCATGTGTTAACCAAGCAATAAAAAGATATGTTCATCTCAGCTCATGAAATGGATATAACAAATGAATTCTTCTTCAATTAATGAATATTCAATTTTAGGAATCTTGATGAAGGCATAACAATTTTTACATTGACATTCAATTATATGTATGAAGTTGCAGCAAAATATGATATAGATAACAGCAAACTTCATTAAGCATTTTCTCAGAACTACAAACTAGATTTTGTTGAAATGTTGCAAGTAGATTTGTAATATATGAAGGCTTCGATGATCCAACAATCAGATCGTTTTGATGCATGGATCATGAGATATAAACAAAATGGCTGTAGGTGAGAGTGCATGATTTCCGAAATTTTATGAACCAATTTATCTTGAAATTGTATGGATTTGTATTAATGATACATATGTCTGTGTTTCCTAGAGATCACAAAAATTGAGTTCATAGTTTTTAAAAATATGGGAAATCAATTTCTGCACTGTGTAAAAATGAAATTGTATGCCTTAAATAAGGAAGAAAGTAGAAAACATCCATCATGCATAGCAATTCCTCCCCCTCTCTGAAAAATTAGCATGTCCTCATGCGATGCTAGAAAACAAAGAGAGGTGGTTCCTACCAGCTGTGGAATTCTATGCTTGGTGTAAAACAACATGAAATAAGGGAGGTTTTGAGAGTGAATAGCAATGGATGATAAAGAATATGAATGACGTGGGTATAAGAAAGAAATGAATGAAAGGAACACTCCCCCACATTCGAAAATGATAGGCTACTGAAAAAGGGAAAGTGGTAAAGATGTGGAATGAAGGATGACAAATAATGCTCAAAATGGATTGTCATTAAATTCTCCTAAATTCATAATAAATTAGAAAACTATGCAATTTTACCTCAAGTTTTACCTCCAAAAATGTGGAATGACATATAAATACTGGTAGTTGTTGAAGCTGATGAAGGCAGAGTTGGTGCTGAAAGTGATGCAAAAGGTGGAATCCATGGAAGCACATCATGTCTGAAGAATTGTTCACGTTCGCGAGCCTTTACTGTGAAGTGCAATAGTGTGGTCATGCTACGAATAGAATTCTGCCCATACTTGTTGTTCTCCTGTAAACAAAGCACTATTTTGCATACAATGTTCTAAGATCCATAGTGTTAGCTTTGAATAGCAACAGATAAAATGCATGCAAAAATTTCAATTAGAAAAACTTATGTATACATGCAATACTAATATGTTGTCAAATCAACAAGGTATGGCAAAGTGTAGTAATCATATCGCATGCAATCCCATAATGCATACATTCCCCCCTCCAATCGGAAAAAGGGTTCCATAACCATAAAGCATATGAGAGGGGTGGTGCAGACGGCAAGGCAATGGAATGAACAATATATCAGTAAGGGAGGCAGAGTACACTGATAAAGGATAAGACGGTGAAAATTATGGTTATATTGAGAGCAAAGTGTGTAAAGATAGTTATGAATAAGAGATAGGATGCTTTGGATTGATGATAGTTTATGCAAAACGAAAAAGGACAACAATATGCTAAAAAGATGCTTTGCTGATGGTATTCTAGCTGAAAATGATGTGATTGATCATAAAACACTTTCTCATGCATAAAGGTTCAAACAGGGAAAAAGTTAAGGAAATAACTTCTCTGATAAAAAGAAAATAAGAAAAGGGGTATTATAATAATAATTGACGAAAAGATATACTTCAATACCATAAGCAGAGCCTCTGCTGCCAGCAGGCGTCCATAGCCTCGGCAGGGTTGCTTTTTAACCCATATGAGCCAGGATCCTCAATTTATAAATGGAGAGTTTGTGTTGTTCTACAGAAGAGATCAGTGTGCTGGCGTGGTAACCAGATAACCACACTGCCATTCACTAAGAGGTAGCAAAAGTGATCAGGCCGGCTCGTGATGAGACCTCCTGTTCCAAGGATAATTTGGCTATCCAATGGATCATAACCCTGGTGTGGTGGCCATAATAGGAATGTCACTTTGTTACAGCCTTATGAACATGGTAGGCTGGCTCGTAATGAGACCCCCTATCCTGCATCTGCGAACAAAATTTTGTTGTTATTACACATTTTTATGATAAAAAGAGGGAGGCTCAATACTCCTTAAGAGCAGGGATGGCGAAAGAAGTTGAACATGTCAATATAAAAAATATACCCATAATCTCATTTATTACAGACAGAGAAGATTATAACCAGGAAGGGTGGAACCAGCATGGTATTAAGATGATCAATCAGTATCATGTACAACAGAAAACAATGCAGTAAAGTAATATATAAATAATTGTGTCCCTTTTTGAAAAGAAACTATCATCAAGGAGCTGTCCTGTTAAAGATCATAACGTAAATAATATTAACTTTGCTTCAAAAGAATCCATAATTCTTATCCTCATAAAAGTAGTGTACTTCATGCCATGAAAGAGAATCAGGAGAATGTGGTTGAGCTGACTATGAATAATCCCACAACAGAAAGGAAAGGTTGCCCTCAAAAATATTCTCAAAGTGTTGCTCTTTTGAATGAACAGCAAAAACACTCACAAAGCGGTGTTTCGTGTAAGGAACATCAAAGAAAATGCACACCAAAAAAACAAAAATACATACAAAAAACGTGAAAATGCAAATGTCGTTCGAACAATCACAAATGCTATTGCTTCTGAGAAAGGAACAACAGAGACACTCAAATGTTGTTCCTTTTCGCAAAGGATCAGCAAAAACACACAAGTGTTGTTCCTTTTCGCAAAGGAACAGTAAAAACACACAAGTGTTGTTCCTTTTTCGCAAAGGAACAGCAAAAACACGCAAGTGCTGTTCCTTTTTGAAAAGGAACAGCAAAGTCACACAAGTGTTGTTCTATTTCGAAAAGGAACAACAAAATCACACGAATGTTGTTCCATTTCAAAAAGGAATAGCAAAAACACGCAAGTGCTGTTCCATTTCGAAAAGGAACAGCAAAAATACACAAATGTTGTTTCATTTCGAAAAGGAACAACAAAATCACACAAATGCTGTTCTATTTCGAAAAGGAACAGCAAAATCACACAAATGTTGTTCCATTTCGAAAAGGAACAGCAAAAACACATGAATTATGTTCCATTTCGAAGAGGAACAGCAAAAAACGGAAGTGCTGTTCCATTTCGAAAAGGAACAGCAAAAACACACAAATGCTGTTCCATTTCGAAAAGGAACAGCAAAATCACACGAATGTTGTTCTATTTCGAAAAGGAACAGCAAAATCACACGAATGCTGTTCTATTTTGAAAAGGAACAGCAAAATCACACAAATGCTGTTCCATTTTGAAAAGGAACAGCAAAAACACACGAATTCTGTTCCATTTCGAAGAGGAACAGCAAAAACACGCAAGTGCTGTTCCATTTCGAAAAGGAACAGCAAAAACACACAAATGCTGTTCCATTTCGAAAAGGAACAGCAAAATCACACGAATGTTGCTCCATTTCGAAAAGGAACAACAAAAACACACAAGTGTTGTTCCATTTCGAAAAGGAACAGCAAAAACACGCAAGTGCTGTTCCATTTCGAAAGGGAACAACAAAAACACTTAAACGCTGTTCCATTTCGAAAAGGACCAGCAAAAACACACAAGTGTTCTTCCATTTCGAAAAGGAACAGCAAAATCACACAAATGTTGTTCCATTTCGAAAAGGAACAGCAAAATCACACGAATGCTGTTCTATTTCGAAAAGGAACAGCAAAATCACACAAATGTTGTTCCATTTCGAAAAGGAACAGCAACAAAAACACACAAGTGCTGTTCCATTTCGAAAAGGAACAGCAAAAACACGCAAGTGCTGTTCCATTTCGAAAGGGAACAACAAAAACACTTAAACGCTGTTCCATTTCGAAAAGGACCAGCAAAAACACACAAGTGCTGTTCCATTTCGAAAAGGAATAGCAAAAACACACAAGTGCTGTTCCATTTCGAAAAGGAACAGCAAAAACACACAAATGCTGTTCCATTTCGAAAAAGGAACAGCGAAATCACACGAATGTTGTTCTATTTCGAAAAGGAACAGCAAAAACACGCAAGCGCTGTTCCATTTCGAAAAGGAACAACAAAAACACACAAATGTTGTTCCATTTCGAAAAGGAACAGCAAAATCTCACGAATGCTGTTCCATTTCGAAAAGGAACAGCAAAAACACGCAAAGAATGAATTAGCTGTTCACTGCATTGATGCTGAGGATGAGTTGCACTTTGAATGAAGCAACACCTGAAACACA